>PVIH01016133.1:0-17307 GCA_004025045.1 Sigmodon hispidus | reverse complement strand
ACCTGCCCTGAGGCTGCGCACCTGGAAGGTGGGGGGCAGCCAGGTGCAGGCAAAGGAGGCTGAAATAGGCAGAGACTGGGCCGGGCTCCAGAGCAGAGCTGGGAATTTCAGGGATGCAGTCACTCACCTATCACATATTCATCAAATATAGGCTGGCCTACGTGTCAGTCACCACACCAGGGAGATGGCAAGACCAGACAGAACACAACCCTGCAATGGGCTCCGCCAGGTAACAGGGAGGTGGGATGCTGGAGGCCAGGCGGGCCACAGTGGGGACCTTCCTCTCTATCAGTGGCAAGAGCTGCCATCTTTTTAAAAACTATTTTTTATGCTTACCTTGTGTGTGTCAGATGCAGTGTGTGTGCCACCGTGCATATGTGGAGGTCAGGGGACAGCACCCAAGAGCAGGTTCTTTTTTATCGCGTGGGTTCTGGGGATGGATTCGGGTGGCCAGTTTTGGCACTTGACCCACTGAGCTATGCCTCTGGCTTTGACCTACACCTTTTAAAGTGGTGAGTTGTTTTTGTGTAGGAAGAACTGGAGGGAAGAGTGGATGAGGCGGGGAGGGGCATGGGTTATGTTCCCACACCACAGTGAGGATGTGGCTGCACCTGGGCAGGGTGGATGGACTTCCATGGTAGAGCGGCTTCCACACCCACGTGAGGAACAGCTGGGCCTCTCTAGGAATTTTGCCTGAGGAAAACAAGAGCATGGTGATCCCACTTACTCTGCAAAGAACGGGTCAGGGGTCAGCCGGTGGCAGGGACTCAGTCTGGAGCCTGAGTTAGACAGCCAGGGTCCGTCTTGTGCAGGCCAGGGAGTCTGGGCTGTATGGCCAAGGTCAGGGTACTCAGTCTCAGGGCTTGAGGCCGTCTTCCAGGGACAGCAAGCGGGACCAAAGAGGATGAGGCTGCCACTGTGGCGATGCCAGGTGAACAGGGGTAAGAATAATGGCACCGAGACAGAAGAGCCAAAGTTAGCCTCTTGATGGATTGGTCAGTGCTGCCCCCCTGCCCGCCCCCAGATGTTTAGGTGGAGTGGCCAGAGCAAGAGTGGAGCCTGAGTGGCCAGATATGTGGGCTGAAGCTGGGAGTGACTCTGGGGTCTGGGTGATGTTCTAGACTGTTTGCTGTGTGCATGACCCAGAGGAGGGGTCAGCTGGGGTGCTGGGAGGGGTCTGGGTAGCTAGCTAGGTCCCACTGTACAGAGAGGACATCCATTGTTTCCTGTTCATCTGTTGACAGGTACTTGGGGGTTTCTAACTTAAGGTCCTTAGGAACCATGCTGCTATGAGGGAGGAGGTTGTCTTTGCGACCCAGATTTCAGTGTCTTTAAGGATATGCCCAGAAGGAGGCGTGTGAAATTGTGTATTGTTGTGACAGAATGGACGCCTGCCGGAGAGACTTAAGGGAGGAGGATTTATTTGGGCTGTGGTTTCAGAGGCTTAGTTCATCATGGTGGCTGGAGACGGAGGGGGGGAGAAGAGAGGGAGGGAGGGAGGGAGACGGGAAGGGAGGGAGAGAACCAGCTGGCTTTCCATTATTTCCTCTTTTTTCCATCCAGGGTCCCAGTTTGCAATAAGGGTCTTGCCCTTACTTAATCCCTCCTGGAATGATGCTCCAGGCACACACCCCAGGGCCTGTCTCCCAGCACTGGGATTACAAAGGCGTGCACCACCACGTCTGGCCCTGATGATCCAATGCAGGCCCCCTCGCTTCTGCAGCAAGTACTTTACCAACAATGCCAACTCCTTGTCTCTTTGGTTTTTAAAAAAATGTTTGTGTGTGTGTGTGCATGTGTATGTACAAATGTGTATGCATGTATATGCCACCGCACATATGTGGTGATCAGGGAGTAAGCTTTCTCTTCTCATCTTGGGGGTCTTGGGGGTTTTGTAGCAGGGTCTCTCATCTTTGCTGTACTGTGTATTCTAGGCTAGCAGGCCTGGGGGCTTCTGATGCTGCTGGGATTACACCCACATGCCCAGCCCCACACCCAGCTTTATGTGGGTCCCAGTGATCTCTCAGCAGGCAAAAAGAGGCCATTCCACAAAGGAAGGGTAGCCAGAGAGGAACAAGGACCTGGAAGATGCTGAGCCAAGGGCAGAGGCAACAGGCAGCTCTTTGAGCAGGCAGCACAGGAGTAGTGGGAGACGAGGCTGGAGATGGCTGGGTGGGGCTGACATGAAGACCCTGGACAACTGAGAGGTGGCAGGAGCCCCTGCAGGGGTGACCATAGCAGGACATGGCTAATCGTCATAGGGACACTGTCTAGAAAGGAGGAGAAGCAGCGTGGAACAGTCTGGAAGGAAAGAGGCTCCTGTCCACTGCCTCCTGCTACTGTGAAGCTTTGTCACATATCTACTCTAGGCTAAGTCTGGGTCCCCAGTACGCCACTGTCAGGGTTAGGGTTAGGGTTAGGACCCCAGTGTAGAGATGAGGAGTCTGAGACCAGAGAGCAGAACTCTCAAAGCAATGCAATAGCAGAGCTGAGATGCAAAGCCCCACCTGTTTTCATTGATTCCAGGAGCACTTATGGAGCACCTCCTGTGTGCTCCCCCCCAGGGAGGGGGCGGTGTGACTTCATGGCTGTTGCTGCTCTGCATTGCATCCCCGGTGCTGAGCCTCCAAGCTGCTCCAGACAAGATGTATCAGGGTCTCTCCTGGGGCATAGAGAATGTGCAGAGCAGCTGGTGAGGCCACAGAAGCCTCCCACACCTCTCATTACTGCCATCAAGGAAACTAGCCACAGGGCTTTCTGTCCTGTGAAGAGCTGGGAGGATAACCCCTGGACCACAGTTAGGGAAGCCAAAGGCGGGTCAAAAGGAGCCCTTTGGGGACAGCAAGGAGGCATAAGGACCTTTACAGCATAGGAGTGGAGAAGGGAGGAAGCTGCAGGTCGGATGTAAGGAGCCTGGGGGTCTGGGGCTAGGATTACGGAGTGAACTGCGTCCTCCTAGGAGCCCAGAGATGATATGATCGGCAAAGCATTTGCCTTACAAATGTGAAGACCCAGAACCCGTGTAGTAAAGAAAGCTGAGCATAGAAATACATGTCAGTGACCCCAGAGTGTTGGATGGAGTGGTAGTTTGAATGTAACAGGAAGTGGCATTATTAAAAGGCGTGGCTTTGTTGGAGTGGGTATGGCCTTGGAGGAAATATGTCACCGTGGAGGTGGGCTTTGAGTGCTCAGCTATGCTCAAACCATGCCCAGTGTCTCAATTCACTTCCTGTTACATACACAAGATGCTGCCATGTCCCACCATGCTGATAATGGATTGAACCTCTGAACTGTAAGCCACCCCAATTAAATGTTTTCCTTTATAAGAGTTGCCGTGGTCATGGTGTCTCTTCACAGTCATAGAAACCCTAAGACAGATGGGAGTCAGACACAGGCAGAGCCCCAGAGCTAGCCAGACAGCTTGTCTCACTTATTAGGTAGAGTTCCAGCCAATGAGATACCTGGTCTCTAACAAAGAGTAGAAGAAGCTGAAGAGTAAAACCCAAGACTGCTCTCTGATCCCTGCACACGTGTACAATGTATGCATGCACACACTTGTTCACATATGCACCACACATACAAGAAAGATATAGTTGAAGTTTTATTCCTAATATCCACAAATGTGACCTTGTTAATTTAGAAATGGCGTCTTGGCTGGGTGTGGTGACTCATACCTTTAGTCCCAGCGCTTCGGATGCAAGGACAGATGGATCTCAGGGAGTTTGAGGCCAGCCTGGTCTACATGACAAGTTCCAGGCCAGACAAAGGTACAGAGTGAAACTCCATAAAAATAAATAAATTGAGGGGGGATGACTGACAAGGCAACATAGTGAGATTCCATAAAAATAAGTGAGGCAGAGAAGCTGTAAATATGCTTTAGTAGATATCTTTATGAGGCTTTGAGGGCTCTTAGGCCACCTTGACCTCTGACCTCTGTGAGGAAGCATGTTCTTATGTAGCTTCAAGTGGTGGTAAGAACTGATAAGAGGTTCCAGGTGAGTTAGGGCAAAGTAAGGGTCAGCACAGCATCAGAAAACACAAGAAAAGGGTTGGGAATGCCTTCCAAAGCAGAGCAGCTGCCTAGCAGCCAGAAGCCTGTTATCCTAGTACTTGAAGACTGGAAGATTGGGAGTTCAAGGTCATCTTCAGAAGCCAAACTCAAACCGGAAAGAAAGACCATATCAGAAACAGACTGTGTGACTCCGGGCAGAACAGATCTCTCTGTCCAATACCCTGGTCTTTAGGATAGCCTCCATAAGTGGAGGTGAGGTAGCGGGTGACTGAGGTGCAGTGACCCACTTGCTCATGAGCATATGTGTTGATAGAGGTATTTCCCATGAGGCACTGTTGGCAGAAGCAAATTGTGGGAACAACCTGCAGTCCGGTTGTGTGCGACTGTAAGTAAGGAGCTCTGATGGGCTTCAGGGCACCCACTGGAGCTATGCGGTTCGCTGTCTGAGGGCAAGGGAAAGACTGCCGACAAAATCCAGCCAGAGAGGTTATGTGTAGGATGCCGCATAACGGGACATTGCTGCTGGAGGGTCTCTCAACTCAGAGTTCAAAGGATGGACAAGGACCATTCCTCTCTCCAGACACTGGGAAGGGTCCACTGTGCTGGAGTCCTGCGGTCACTTCCAGGGATGGGGGGGGACCACGCATGATACGGGGACACGACAACAACTGGCCTTTAATACACAACACACTTCCTCACAGTTCTAGAGGACAGAGGGCAGAGGTCAAAGTGTCAGCAGGCCTCACAAATCTTAAGAGCTGCGCCCCAGAAGAGGGTGACTTCACTCTCTTCCACATCCCATTGGTGAGAGCTGGGTCACGTGCCACTCTCCGCAGGGAAGGCTGGGAAATGTAGTCTATCTGTTTGCAAAACTCTAGAGACCAGAGATCTGCTAATGGGCAGCTCCACCTGCCCTAACAGGCAGGCTGGCAGATTTCTCTCTGGGCAGTGGATTAATAAGCATTGAGAACTTTTCATGATTACATTTCTTTAAATTTTCCAAATGTCCTGAAATAACCATCAATTCTTCACAAGGAGGAAAAAAATATGGATTTTTAAAATTAACAAAATACCCAGAGAGAGAGAGAGAGAGAGAGAGAGAGAGAGAGAGAGAGAGAGAGAGAGAGAAAGAGAGAGTTCGCACACCTGTCCACATGTGTGTCAAGGCCAGAGGTTAAATTTTTGAGCTTTTGTTTAGTCTTCCATCATATTTTTTGAGACGAAGTCTCTCACTAAACCTAGATCTCACAGTTGGGCTAGACCAGGCCAGCCTGTACCATAACACCCTACTTTAGAAAAAAAATTATTTTTCTTTTATGTAAATTGGTGTTTTGCCTGCATGAAGGGTGTCAGATCTTGGAATTACAGACAGTTGTTAGCTGCCGTGTGGATGCTGGGTATTGAACTCAGGTCCTATGAAAGAACAGCCAGTGTTCTTAACCTCTGAGCCATCTCTCCAGCCCCACACACCCTACTTTTTATGTGGTGCTGAGAATTCAGATTTAGGTTCTCATCCTTGCCTCAAGGTCACTTTACCAACAGGGCCACCTCCCCAGACCCTGGACAGACCCTTTTAATATTCTAACTCTGGAGTTGGACCTGCAGGTCACATGATGGACATCTCATCATCTCCTTTCATCTCAGTCTGCTCAGGTGATTTCAACAAATACCATAGATCACCAGGTTTATAAACAGCTAGCACAAGACTGGGAATTTAGCTCAGTGGCAAAGTGCTTGTTTAGCATGTGAGAGGTTCTCAGTTCAATTCCCAGCACCAGGGAAAACAGAAAGAAAAAGCACTTGAGGCTTACTTCACAAGTGGTGAGTTCTGTGCCTGTCCAGGGGGTTTCTCTGGCTCATAGGCAGAGCCTTCTCTCTGCATCCTTGTGGTGGTGAGTGAATGCATAAGCTTCAGACCTCTTTTGGAAGGCTCTAGATTAGGCTGGGGTGGAGCTCAGGGCAGCTGGGTACCATCCCCAGCATCATCAAAAGTAACAAGGACAATAAGGCTGCTTGTGAGGCCCCACCCTTAGCCTCCATCGTCTTCCACGGGCTCAGGCTATCAGAGCCATCCTTTAGAGCAGCGGTTCTCACCTTCCTAGTTCAGTTCTTCATGATGTGGTGACTCCCAACCATAAAATTATTTTCATTGCTAGTTCATGATTGTAATTTTGCTACCATTACAAATTGTATTGTAAATAACTGTGTTTTCCCAATGGTCTTGGGTTGTTTACCCCCAAAGGGGTCTCAACTCTCAGGTTGAGAGCCTCTGCCCTAGAGGGAGTGGTTTTAACATTGAGGGTGGAGCACACAAGCTTTCAGATGATTGTCATTATCATTTCATCACTAAGAAGAAAACCAGGGGCAGGATGCACTACAGTTGACAGTGACCAGAGCATGTGAAGCCCTGAGTTCCATCCCCAGCATGGCGTAACCCATGCTCAGGAGAGGGAGGACCAGGAACTCCAGGTCATCTTCAGTGGCATAGCATGCTTTGAAGCTAGCTTAGGCCACATGAGACTCTGTCTCAAAAATAAGTTAAATAAATAAGCAAATAAAATAAAAGGTAAAAATAGAGGATGGTGGCCTCTAAAAACATTTGCTACAGAAACCCAATGATCTGAGTTTGATTCTTCTATCCCACAGTAGAGCGAGCCAACTTTCCCAAGTTATTTTCTGGCTTCCACATAAATACTGGGCACACAAGTGTGTACACACGCACACAGATAATAAACAAAATAAAAATAAAAGACATCCCAGAGCCTTCTGGAGAAGATGTGCTCACACTCCTGGCACTGGCTCAGGGCGAGCGAGCCTGCAATGCAGCACACAGAAGCCTTGGCCATCCCCACAGTCCTGTGCTCTCCCTGGGTAGCCCTTCTGTGTCTCCTCCCACCAGCTCCTCTGACCAGGCCACATTCACTCTCCGGAGGTTCCTGCTTCCTATCTGACAGAGAAGACAATAGGGAGCGCATGCCCCACCCCTCCCTCCTGCCCTCTTGTTCTCTTCCTGCCTCCCTCCCTCCCTCGGGTACCCCCACAGCCTCCCATCTGCCCCACATCAGCTTTGTCCTCTAGCATCATCACACATCCGAGGATGTCAGGGCTGCCTCAGCATCGCCATCTTCCAAGCATTCTCTCTGCTATCTCCATTTTGCCCTACAGTGGTATCATCTACCTGCTTCCTCTGTGGCTTCTCTTCTGATTCCCCCAGGTCCAGACTCCACACAGTCTTCCTCAGTGCCCCCTTCCACATCACACATGTCAAGGCCAATAGTGACCTCTCAGTTGGGGATCCAAAACTCAAACTCCATCCTCCATGGCTCAGGGCAGCCCTTGGTAAAAGCTGACCATCCTCTTCTTCATATCGAGAAATACTCACCCATTTTCCCCACCTCACCATCTCTTCCACAATCCCCTTTGTCAGTTCCTCCCAGTGTCTATGACCTCAACACTAGAACCACCAAAGCTCAGTCCTCAGGCTCTGCTCTGCACTGAATTGTGTTCTTAAAAGAAATGTCTGGGAATATTACTCAGCCTTTATAAAGAACATTTGGTTCCATGAGGCATCATGTTTAGACCTCAAGGACATCATGCAAAGTGAAATAAACTAGACACACTGCAGGGCAAATGCCATTGAATGCTGCCTAGGACTATCAGATTCAGACTGAAAGCAGATTCGGAGCTTCCAAGAAATTGGGGAGAATGAGGAGACCATGTTTATAGGTCTTGGGAAAAGAACAGTAACAAAGCCATGCTCACTGCCTGTGACCTACAAGCTGAAGAGCCTCTCAGATGAGAAATTGTGTTCATTTCATGGTGTCTTCATTTATTTTCCTGTGGCTGTGACAAGATACTCTGACATGCCAAGCATGGTGGTGCATCCCCACCCCTCGGGAGAGGCAGAGGCAGGAGGATCTCTGTGAGTTTCCGGCCAGCAAGGGCTACAGAGGTCCTGTCTCAGACAAACAAACAAAAATAACTGTGACAGAAGGATCTCAAAGGATCAAGGGTTCACTTTGGTTCACCATCTGGGGTACAGTCCTTCATGTTCAGGAGGGCAAGGCAGCAGGGGCTTGAAGCAGGCACTCACATGCAATCTATAATCAGAAACACAGAGAGACAAATGCATAATAGTGCTGTTCGATTTCTCTGATTTATACAGCCAGGGACCCCTTGACCTCAAAGAGGTCCCACCCACAATCAACATGGGTCCCTCGCATGAATTAACATAGTCAAGACAATCCCACAGGGGCCAGGCCAGAGGCCCATCTTCTAGACTGTAATGTTGACAAAGCCAAGTGTCACAGCTGGTCCAGCCCTGGCTATCCCCTTCCCATCCCATAGGTCCCAATCTCACCAGGGGCCACCACTGGCTAACCTAACTCTTACAGTTCCCATCTGTGAAGGGACGTAACTAATGGCCACCACCTCTTCTCACTGCAAATGGGATTTGACCCTCTGTGACCAGCAGTAGCTGTGTATAGGCAGATTGTTTCTCAAAGTGCCTGCCTTCCGACAGCCATGGCTAATGGGAGGCCCATCAGGTACAGCAATATTATTACTTATGGGTCACAGTGGCGACACCATAGTCTACTTCCTGCTTGTGAAGAACTTGAGTGTCTCAGCCTACTGAGAGCTCTTCTCTCAGCACGCAGAGCCTGGAACAACCTTCCTTTTTTTGGTTGTTCTCAGTGGCAGCTAAACCATGCCCTGGGACTCTGGGTTCCTGGGAAGCCTCCTTTGAGCCCAGTGCCGTGGAGACTACAGAAGACATGGAAAAACAAAGCCTGCTTCTGAGATCCTTACTGGGGGCAGGTGAGCGGGGGGGGGGGGGGGGGGGGGGCCTCCTGTCCCGTGATGACAAGACACCAGTCCAGCATCTGCAGGGGTGAGGAAAGGTGGAGGCTGCCAGAGCCTTTGGAAGTTCCAAAGGTTCAGACCCTGGGAGACACCATCTCTGCTGGTTTCACCATCCTCTGCCTCCTCCTCTTCCATGGGCATTGGCTGATTTTGAGATGAGAAGACAAAGGTGGGCGTGGAGACACAGACACAGCCCCTTAGCTAGAGGTGAGCAGAGTCCTCAGATTGTCCCACTGGCAGACTTCACAGAGAAGGTCCTGGATGTAGCAAGGAGAGCAGACAACCCTTAGGACAAAGTCAGTAGGTGGAGGCCTTCTGCAGTCCCTTGGCCTTACATCCATCCCTTTGTCCACTGAGCACTGTGGAAAGGTAAGAATGGGATGCAGGATGCTGAAGAGATGGCTCAGTGCTTAAGAGCATTGCTGCTTTCGCAGAGGACCTGGGTTTGGTTCTCAGCACCCACATGGCAGCTCACAACCTCCTGTAACTCCAATTCCAAGGGCTCTAACACCCTCTTCTGTCCTCTGAGGGCACTAGGCATCCGTGTGGTGTACAGACATATATGGAAGCACACATACATAAAATAGAAAAAAAATCTTAAAAAACCCAAACAAACAGGAATCTGCCATGAAGCTCAAACCACAGTATAGTGAAATGTAGCAGCGAGGCCTTCGAACCACCGTAGAGAACATGTCTACTCCCTAACCCTGAGTAATTGAAAAGTGGGCAATAGGAAACAACTGTGCCTCTCAAGGCTGCAAACAGTGAGGAGGGAGGGCCATCTGGGCCCAAACTCATAACATCTCCCTGGCACGTCTGCCTGGAGCAGCCCATGGTTCTTCATACCTGTCATCTGTTCTAGAAGATGACATGAGAAGCAAGTAGGAAATAGTGACATCTTCATGGTGATGGAGCCTCACAGTCAGTAGATAGGAATCACTTTTCTTTCTTTTTATAATTTTCATGTTAAAATTTAGCAGTCATTAATACATTTGGAGAGGAGTACATGTGTCTACCACAGACCCTGTGTGGAGGCCACAGAGGGCCTTCTCCTCCCACCTACGGGTTCCAGAGACTGAGCTCAGGTGGCCTGGTTTGGCAGCAAGCCCCTTTGGCCATTGAGCTGTCTCATTGGCCCTTCAATTTGGCCCTTCAATTCTTTTTATTCTGGTAAAATACACATGACACAAAAGTTACTGTTTTAGCCTCATTGAGCCTGTGGTTCAAGGTGTTTAATCCACACTTGACTTTTGAAAATTGAACCTGCTGCTGCCTGCACATCCTGCCTGGGCAGGCCAGGGAGGGTGAGGAAGGATGGCAATCATCCGGCTGAACAATAAGGAAAAGGAAACAGGAAGGGTCAGGAAGGAAGCCGAGCTGGGGAAGAGCATGCACGAATGGGCTTCCCAGTGGCCTGCTGGGCCCCACCCAAGGCCTGGCCAGCCTCAGCCTCCTCCAGGAAGGGCCACCTTATCTCACCTCTACAACAGCTGGGGCCAGCCCCGCCACCCCTCTCTAGGAGCAGGAACCATGAGGAACTTTGCTAGTCTCCAGTGTGTGCAAAAAGCTAGGTATGATCTGCCCAACAAGCCCAGGGCCCTCATCCCTAGGGTGTATCGGGTGAGAGTAAGACTCCAGAGAGCATTCTGAGGACATACATGAAGCAAGCATGGAGCTTCCGGTGTCGGCGGCTGCTGGTGCCGTCACCATTGTTATTCTGGCATCCTGTCCTGTCAAGAGACAGGTTCTTGTGATTTCACCTGCAAGCCTAGAGGATTCCCTCAGCATCCCTAGACCAAGCTCTGAGCTTCAGAACTTTGAGTTTCTGGTGGATCTGGGACCAGCTCATGATGGGCTCTGAGATCAAACAAGCAAGACTGTCTGCAGGACTCTCAAGGGCAAAGGGAGACAGGGAAGGTTTCTGTGCCCGGTTGATAAATAATAAGCAAGTTTAGGTGCTGGAGAAGAACGATGAAAGGTCAGGTCAGGGCCAGAGAAGGCGTTCTGGCTTCCTAGGGGAGATGAAGGAGGGCAGAGGGGTCCGGAGAGGAACTGCCAGGCAAAGGCCAGGAGGCGGCTAACATCCCGAGGTAGAGAGAAAACAGGAAGTGATTTAGAATTCAGGGGGCAAAGCAGGAGAGGGAAGGGTCTTGGGGAGAGAAATGGGTGAGACAGACCAGGGTCCTGTGTGACCAAGTGGCATTTAGGCCTCTTTACAGGTGATCGGGCTATGAAAGGGATTGAATGTATTATACTTTAGAGTGCTGGCCCTGGGGCCACCATCAGGGAGACATGAAGTGGGCTGACACCCTCACAGGCATCTTGGAAGAAAGAGACTAGGGGAGTGAAGGAGGGGGCGCCAGAGGTCAGCAGACTGTGCCCTCAGCCTAACTCCTGGAGCACGAAGATGGCTTGTTTCACTGCGGAGAATGAGCATCACCCATGAGGTGGAGATTATTCTAGACTATGAGTAAGCCAGTAATTGAAGGGCTCTAAAATGTGGAAGCAGCAAGAGCAGAGCCAACCCCAGAGTGAGACCACTGTGGAGGGCCAGTGGGTGGGTTCTTTTCTTGGAAAAAGGCAAGAAAGCTGACCCTTCCAACATACACATACATAGATACACAGAGGGAGACAGCCTATAGAAGGAACCCGATCCCCCCCACACACACACTCACACTCTGCAGAAGGAACCCAGTGTTACCACACAACTTGAATTAATCCAAGTTTGACCTCTGACCTGTAGAACTCTGTTGTTTTGTTTTATGACACTAAATCTGGAGTGATTAGTTATGGTAACAATAGGGAACAGACACCTCAGGTGAGGATGTGGGAGTTAGCAAAAGAAAGAGGGTCCCTAATTCGCGATCTGGAAAGACTTGCCACTAACCATGAGGGGCTAAAAGAAGAGAAAAGAGAGCGTGAGAGAACACAAGTGCACAGAGCTGGGGCCAGAGCCAAGAGCGCCGGTGGGGTGGGAGAGAATGCGTGATGGCCAGAAGAGCCGCAGAGGACGGGTGGACCATGGAGGTCTTGGTAAAAGGCTCCCCACAATTGCTTGGATCTCATTTTTCAAGTATTAAAACAACCACGTCCGTAAAGCTTTTCCTACTCTAGTTAGTCAGGCAAAATCAACAGAATTTGAACCTCAAGGGCTTAAGTCAAGGTAGGATGAGATGCCCTGGGCCAGGAGACGCATGTCGGGAGACTGAGTGTTCGCAGATGCTCCCCTACGGTTTTTTCCTGGAGAAGAGATAGTAGGTGGGGCTGGTTCTGATCCTTTCCCACATCACCCTCCCGTTAATTCTTCCTTTTTGTTTATTCCCCTGTTCACAATAAAAAGAGGGAAGCGAGGAGGTGTCCAGCAGGTGGGAGGTGTGTGCTTCCCAGCCTCTCTGCCTGGCTTCGTCTCTCTGCCGAGTTTCGTCTCCCACTGTCTCCCCGGTCTTTGTCTGGCTCCCGCGCTGCCGCGCACATGGTCCCCTGTCAAATTCCGGGCCGCTCCGTGGGACACGTGTCGGGAAGCCAGCAGCGCTGCAGGCCCCGTGTAACCATGGAAACGGAGGCCAATGGGAGGCCCGTTCTGCCCGCGGGGCGGAGCCTATAGCGGGGAGGCGAAGTGGGGCGTGGTCAGGGGAGCTAATGAGCCGGGGATTTGGGTGTGGTTTATGCGTCATTCAAACGGGGAGGGGCCTGTGGCCGACCGCAGTGCGGTGGACGCCCACCAGGCTGAGTCCTGCACCACGTGGTTTTGATGACATCTTTTTTGATACTGAGAGTTGCTTTGCCTATAAACTCTAAGGTTAAAATTCAAGAATTCTACAGAACTGGGCTCTGAGTCACCAGGCACCCTGAGCCAGGGGCATATGCCCAGACCCTCCTGTTCTTCAGGTTGTAAACTGGGTTGGTGTGAGGGCTCCTAAGAGCCCTAGTCTGGCACTAGAGGTGGCCCATGGCAGATGCCCTTCCCCCCAGGAAGTAGCTACTCATTCTGGGTCAGGGAACCCATCTCCTCTGGTCCTGGGACTCTGGCTTCTACCTCCATTGCCCAAGAAGGAATCCAAAGCTGTTTCTGTTTCAACAGTCAGACTGGAGGCCTGGAGGTGGATGCACATCAGCTGAGCATCTCAGTACAGGAAATGGAAGCCCCAGTGATCAGAGCAGGGAACCAGGACAGGTGTAGGTATCACTGCCTATCAGCCAGGGATCTAGGGTAGCTTTTTGCCTCTGGATCGAAAATATAACTGGTTCTGGAACAAGGCAATATAGATTCTTCACTGCCCTGGCTTCTAAGGAAATCCAAGACTGTTCAGTGGCAGCAGGAACAGACAATGGACAGCACAGCAAGGGGCTGGAGTCTGGTAAGCTAGGTCCCCCAGAGTCCAGCACAGGGTCAGGAACAAACATCCTCTAGGCAGCCGCTTCTGTTAGCTAGGATCTGTCACTTCCATGAATAAGTGGGAAGTTTCGTTCACTCATCCATCCATCCACCGCCTATCCATCATCCAGCCAGCCAAGTTTTCTGCAAGTCAGCTGTATGCTGGACTCTCTGCTAAGAACTGGGCTGCAAAGGTGGCTGGGAAGACAGACAGTAACAAAATAAACATGCAAACAAATGCAGTCTCAAACACCCGTGGACACCCTGGATGGGAAGAACAACAGCTATAGTGACCCACAAGTAAGAAGAAGGAAGAGAGAAAGAGGGAGGGCCTCTCCTTGGAGGTGACACCGTGAAGAGACACCTACAAACTGCGGGAGACTGCAGCAGAGAGTGGTGAAAAGCCTTGAGTCTACCGCAGGCATCTCAGAGCCTGGAATCTGAAGCTCAGCGCTATACATGGTGGGGGAGTCTCTGTAGCCCAGAGGCTAGCAAGGACATGAATCAGCAGGCAACAGTCAGCAATCTGGATTCCAGAAAATGGCCCCCAGATCAGCCTGTAGAGAGCTAGACTGAAATGCTCACGCACAGCCATTTTCTCCCTGCCATCCCCTGGTCTGGACAAGTAACTCAGAGTGACCTCACCACCTTCCACCCCTTCCCTTGAAGAGACACAGAATGCCCTGGAATCAGACATGAGTTTCAGGGCTGGGGAAATGGCTCTGTCGGTAAAGTGCTTGCCTTGCAAGCTTGAGGATGTGAGTTCTCCAGAGCCTGTATGTTAGAAAGCCAGACATGATGCTGCAGGCTCATAATCCCAGCCTCAGGAAGATGGAGATGGGAATGCTGGAGCTCACTAGCCGTCCTACCGTGCTGAATCAGCAAGCCCAGGCAATGAGAGAGCTACCTCAATACCAAGGTAGGAGCTCCTGAGGAACAACACCTGAGTGTGCCCCTTGGACTCCACATGGACCCACACACACACTTAAACATGTGTACACACACAAAGGCATACTCTTCCCCCTAAAGGTGTATGGAGCCTGAGAAACAACACTCAGGGTTTTCCACTAATCTCCACTCATGCATATGTGCACACACACATACACTAAATTTAGTCAACTCCACTGAGAAAGGCCCAAGATACACCGACAGATATGGTGCTGCCATGGGCGCACATCAGCCTGGGATGGGAAGAAGTAGGACCGAGTGTAGAGTTAGGAGGGTTTTTGGAGCCTGGATAGGTTGGGAGTTGTTCTGGTGATACAAAATACCAGGCACATAATAGGTGCCGATGGATTTTTTGCTGGTTGCTGCGATAGGGTCTTACTATGCAGACTAGATTGCCTTCAAACTCTAGGATCCTCCTGCCTCATTCCAAATTCTATGATTACAGATGCATGCACTGCCACATGAGCTTGGTGTGTGTGTTTATTTGTTATGGCTTTTCAAGACAAGGTTTCTCTGTGTAGCTCTGGCAGTCCTGAAAGACCAGGCTAGTCTCGAACTCACAAAGATCAGCCTACTTCTGCCTCCCGAGTGCTGAAATTAAAGATATGAGCCACCATTGCCTAGTGATTTGTTTGTTTGTTTGTTTGTTTTAAATAAGGAATTACTATCTCATTGTGACCTCCCTCCCTGGCTTTACACTGTTTGTCTGTCTTGTTCTCAGAGTAAACAAACTGGAGAACTTCCCCATGTACTCATTTCACATTCTTCTAAGATGGAATTAAATCAAGAAAGGAAACAGAAGTCAGGCGCTGGGAGACAGCTTTGGTTGGCAAAGTGTTTGCTGCAAAGCCACGAGGACCTGAGTTTGATTCACAACACCTGTGATCAAAAGAATGCCAGGCACAGAGACATACACCTATAATCCCAGCACTAGGGAAGCAGACACACACACAAAATACAAACATATACCACACACACCACATACACACCACACACATACACACAGAGACATACTAGACACACTACATACACATCACACACCCCAACCACCCCACAAACACACTGCATACACATGCAACCCCACATACATACCGCGTACCACATACAGACATACTGGATACACACACACAGAAACCATAGACACACACCACCACCACACACATCATATTCCACATACATACACACACCAAGTAGGAATAAACCAGGTAACAAGGACAAGGAGCTGAGAGTTAGGTGGCAAAGCATCTTGGGGACAGCCATCAGGACAGGGGACCTGGGAAAGCAGGCCCTGGGAGAATAGTGGGAGGGAAATGCAAACAGAAGAACGGAAGGGCTCAAAACACGAGCACCCTTGACCATGAACCGTCACGGGTAATTCCTGCCATCTGCTCAGGGCAGCAGCCAAGAACGTGCCATAGGAACATGTCTTATCTCTACGTCCCTCAAATAGGGGAGTCTGACTTATGCTCCCTGGGCAGTCATCTTTCACTCAGGACTTCTGCCCTAGACCACACACACCCCAACTTGCTTGCTGCCTCTGCACACACCTTTCTGCTCACTCTTTCCGAAGTTCTAGGACCTCTGCCACACTAGCCCTTTGCTTCCTCTGTCTCCCCTGAGACCCCAGCAAAGCAGAACCTTGAGCTGGCTCACCTGATGCTCACCCTCCTGCTTTGGGGTCCTTCCTCCCTCTCAGCTCCTCAGAGGGTGCTGGGCAGACTGAGAAGATCAAACCTCTCAGGCATGTGGTCTAGAGAAGCTGGGAATGTGTGTCTCCACTGTGCAGTGGGGAACCATGGGAAGATTCTGAGCCACAGCATGAATGTGTGTGCCTGGAATCTAGAGCTCTGATTTGTGGGTGACCCTCATCCTCAGCCTTCGGGCAAGCCCCTGCTTCTGGGCAAGGCTGCTTCCTGGTCCCTGGGAGGTTTCCTCTTGTATGTCCAAGCAGACTGGGTGTTGGGGCTGGCGAGAGGGTTCCTTGGAGAAAAGTGCTTGCCACCAAGCCTGACAGTCTGAGGTTGAGTCTCAGGAGCCACATGGTGGGAGGGGAGAAGGCTTCCTGCGGGCTGTCATCTGTACCTGCACAAGAGTGCACTGGCACGTCATCCCACACACAAAATACATAGATGTCATTTTTAAAAACAGGCCTTTCATCCAAGCATTCTGGAAGCAGGAGACAAGCAAATCTGAGGCCAACTTGCTCTGCATAGATTTCCCAGGACTACACAGTGAGATGCTGTCTAAAAAAAAAAAAAAAAAAAAAATTTAAAGAGGCCAAAGGTGACTGGCTGACTGACTGTCACAGGCACCACAGCCTCCCTGAATCACTGTCTCTCACCTGGGTGCTAATCAGAAGCCCACTAGTAATGACCTCCTCCACTGATGAGGGAGGGACCCAGGCTCCCCACCGGCTCTGTGGATTCCTGGCCCACCTTCACCAATCTTCCTATAAAGGCCTTTGCTCCCTGAGGCAAGACCCCAAGCACTGAGGAAACCTCCAGTGTCTTAGCTTTGGCTGAAACTCTGGTTTCCAGCAACATATAAAAATAGCTTCAAGGGCATCGAGGGACAGGAAGGGGGTGACCTGGTCCCTTAGCCTCCAGGAGATGTAGATAGACTCCTGCTTCTCCCGCTCCTAGGGCCCCTGCCTCTGGTGTGTGTCCAGGCTTGAACCAGGTCTGTACCTCCCTTAAGACTGCAGGCAGAACCACAGACCTAGTCAGCATCCCATCCCGCTCCAGGCAAAGGGAGGCAGATGCAGAAGTCCTGGGAGAGGCTGAGACTCCTGCCACCACCAGAACCAGCACCGAGACTGCTACAGAGCCCTGGTGTGAAGGCTGGGGTCCAGAGCCATCTGAGGAGCCCTCCAAGGGACCAGGGAAGGGAACATGGTCTGGAGCAGAGGCTGTTGCCCAGAAGCAAGGGCCTTGCTGTGCTCTGCCAGATCTTCTTTCCTAGACAGTGGTAAGACCTGAGTGTGCTACTAATAGCCTTCCAGACCCTGCAGTCTGAGAGATGTGTGTGTGTGTGTGTGTGTGTGTGTGTGTGTGTGTGTGTGTGAGAGAGAGAGAGAGAGAGAGAGAGAGAGAGAGAGAGAGAGAGAGAG
>PVIH01016132.1:0-46855 GCA_004025045.1 Sigmodon hispidus | reverse complement strand
ACCACCATCTACCACCACCCACCACCATCTACCACCACCATCCACTACCACCCACCACCACCACCATCTACCATCACCCACCACCCACCACCACCACCCACCACCACCACCCACCACCAAACCACACCACTACCACCATCCACCACCACCGGAATACTAAGGAATTCCTAAAAGGGAGAAGAAATCACTCCTGAGGCAACGGCCTCTCTCTCTCTTTCTGATCTTCTGGAATTGCAACACAGAAGCCATTTTCAGTGCCAGTAGCCTATCTAAAGCAATGGTGTACATTCCAGACTGACTTTTCTCTGCACAGCTCTAGTGCAGCTGGACACAGGTTTATCTACCAGCTTCCTGACAAGCACCTTCAGGAAAAACCTCTGTCAAGTGTACTTAGCCCAGGAGGTGGGACATAAGAGGCACTGTTGGTTCTTGATGATGACACAGAAAGTTGGGTGGGCAGGGAGATGGGGTGGATCTGAAACAAGTTTGGGGAGAGGATTGAATATGATCAATATTGTATATAATTTTCAAATAATAAAAATGTGGTGGTGGTGTCTGCCTTTAATTTTAGCACTTGGGAGGCAGAGGCAGGCTGATCTCTGTGAGTTCAAGGCCAGCCTGGTCTATATAGCGAGTTCTAGGGTTAGTATAGAGAGCTACACTGTGTGGTGATATATTGGGTATCTAATAAAGTTTGTTTGAAGATGAGAGAGACAGAGGAACAAACCTCTGTCTGAGATATGGCTGTCCATATCTCACCGCGTCACCTAGCCACTCAGCAATCCTCAGCCTCAGTGCCTCTGAGTCCTCAGCCAAAAGGGAAGGGGGTCTCAGGCTGAACTACCTTCTCCTGCCTTATCTTTCTTTTTCTACCAAGATTCCTGGTTCAACTTTCCTAGTGCTAGCATTAAAGACTTGCATGTTTTCCAAGTACTGGGAGCAGCTGTCAGATCAGGGCTGCTCTGTTTGCCCTTAAACTCAGAGTAGTAGGATTAAAGGCCTGGCCACCACTCCCTGACCTTCAGGGTTAAATCTGTGGCAGCCTCTGCCCTCTGATTTTCCCAAAAAATTTATTAGATACATGACATATCACCACCACACTAAGAAATCCCCACCCTCCAAAAAAGTGAGTGAGCTGGGGAAATGGAATGACATTGAGTCTGTGTGGTGAATTGCTCCAACTAAATAAAGGAGACTGGAGAAGAGAGGGGCCTTAGAAAAAAAAAGTTACACCCAATTTGGTTAAGTGTAGCCAAGGCAGGCAGAGAGGATGGGATGTTGAAAGTAAAGCAGCGGGGGCTGGAGAGATGGCTCAGCGGTTAAGAGCACCGTCTGCTCTTCCAGAGGACCCGGGTTTGATTCCCAGCACCCACATGGCAGCTAACAACTGTCTGTAGTTCCAGCTCCAGGCAAACACCAAGGCAAATAAATAAATAAATAAATAATAAATAAAGTTTGAAAAAAAAAGAATTTTAAAAGAAAGTAAAGCAGCAGAGTTAAGTCTGTGGGGTGCTGTGTGGGGTGTGCAACACTGAGTATAAAGAGTGAATAAAGAGATCAGGGTATGAGTGTGGTTGGATTTGCCTCTACTTGAATCTTTAGCACTAACCTTGAGTTTACAGGAAGCAGGAGGAGCCGAGCAAGGAAGGGAAGAACCTAGCTGGCCCAGGGTACGGGCAATGTACAGGATAGAATGATCTGCTTCATCCATTTAACCAATGCAAAGGGAAGAAGGAATCTGGGCATAGTGGTGCACACTTGTACCCTTAGTCCTTGGGGGACGGAGGCCAGAGAAGCAGCTACATAGTGAACTCAAGGCTGTGATCAGTTATATGAGGCATTGTCTTAAGAAAACAAAACAGAACAACCATGTTGATGGATTCAACAACCAAATACAACATGTGTTGACTTAAGTGGGTTTTTGTTTGCTTGCTTATTTTGAGACAGGGTTTTACTATGCGGCCCTGATGGCCTGGGATTTTCTAGCCCAGGGGCTTCTGCTTCTCAAATGTTGAGATAACAAGTCCTTACCACCACACTCCACAGTCAAAGCTCCTTTAAGAAGGCATTTTGAGTCCTTTAGGAATATTTGGATGTGAATTCTTCATAGTGTAGAATGTGAGTGTCAAGACATGGTGGTACCAGGCTGTATAAGAGGGGTATGCCTTCAGTAGGGCCTTTCAGGTAGGGAACTATCCTGAAATCTTTATGAAGGGAAATAGCATGATATCTGGATTCACTTTAAAGTAACTCCAGAAACAAGATAAAAAACCCCTACAGTCCAAGTGTAAAGGGTAATAGACAGTGCGAGATTGTAAGATGTTCATAGGCTCTTTTTTAATCCTGTAGTCTGAAGTTTTTCTGTCCTGCCCAGGTCCCTCAGTCCAGAAAAGCTCTCTCACCCTCTGTCCTGCAAATTCTTATAAAATAATTACTCAGGCTAATATTAATTATAAACTGTTTGACCTATGGCTCAGGCTCATTACCAACTAGCTCTTATAACTTAACCTATTTTTTATTAATCTATATATTGCCACATGTTCAGTAACTTTACCTGTGTCCAGTTACATTTTGCTTTCTGGGCAGCAGCCTACAGTCTCTCCCTCCTTCCTTTTACCTCTGCTTGGATTTCCCATCTACCTCTAAGCTGCCTTGCCATAGGCCAAAACAGCTTCTTTATTAACCAATGGTAATAAAGCATGTTCACAGCATACAGAAAGACATCCCACATCACCTGTGAAAATTTAAGGATGTCTATAAATATGTATTTATTTATTTATTTATTTATTATGTATACAGTATACAGAAGAGGGTGCCAGATGTCATCATAGATGGTTGTGAGCCACCATGGGGTTGCTGGGAATTGAACTCAGGACCTCCAGAAGAGCAGTCAATGCTCTTAACCTCTGAGTCATCTCTCCAGTCCTAAGGATGTTTATAATAAAAGTTTTTTTTTTCATAAAGATACCCCCAAGAATGGGCGATGAGCTATGACACAGGACATGGCAGAAAGAACTGATTTGGAAGAAAGGTGATGAATGACCAGGACTGCAGTGTGTCTTACTGGTACCTGTATTGTGGTCATGTGGGTCTCCTCACTGGAGTGAGAGCTGCCTGAGGTCAGACAACATCTTGTCAATTATTATATGTCCA
Source organism: Sigmodon hispidus (assembly GCA_004025045.1). Lineage (NCBI taxonomy): Eukaryota > Metazoa > Chordata > Mammalia > Rodentia > Cricetidae > Sigmodon > Sigmodon hispidus. The sequence continues at coordinate 43,702 of PVIH01016132.1, read as the reverse complement.
GTGATGAATGCAATGTTGGTGCTCAGAGTGCTCTCTAGGTGTTTGCCCAGTGAATTAATGAATGAGTAAATAGATAAAATAAATGACAAGTTTTGCAGCCAACTTTGAGCAAATCGGGGGCTCTTTAGTGCCTCACCCTATTTACAAACCACGAAGATCCCTTCGTGTTGACAGACCCTCCAGAGACTGCACGTCTCTCAGTGGTAGAATACCTGCTCAGCAAGCATGAAGCCCTCGATTCAGTTCCCGGCACCAAGAAATATATTTTACATTTTCCAATAAGCACTCCAGCAGGGGTGGTGAAGCAGGCCAGCACCTGCAGAGTGTTCTCTTTGAACACCTGCCCCCTTGGAGCGCAGAGCAGAGCCGGCAGGCTGGTGATAGATGTGGGATTGGCATGAAAAATTGAGGCCGTGGGCTGAGCTCTCCCTGCCAGGCTGCTTGAGGGCTAGAGAGTGGTGTAGGGCAGCCGCGAGGGAATGTTATCGATGGCCTGACATGGCACTGGGGGGAATTAGCTTCCCTTCCTCATATGTAATTACGAGACATAGAATTATATAAAGGGACAGATCTGGATTGGGGGAAGGAAGAAATAGTTTGTACCCAGCAGTGACCGTAAATGAGCCAGGGAGAAAGGCCAAGCCATCCATTTCTTCCAGGTGCTTTCTGTGATGTGCAGTTGGTCAGGCCAGCAGGTGGCCTTATGGGGACAGCAGTTATGTGACACTGCCTAAGCCTTAGGGCTTGGAACTCAAGTCCCTAAGAGCTTGGGTGGTCCCTACGGGCCTCTTTCTCTTGGATTTTCTGGGACAAACGTCTTTGCGCTCAGCTTTAGTATCTGACACAGTGCTTGGCAGGTGGATATTGATTGAACGAATGCCAATAGATGCATACATAATACAGTCTGTGAGCTTTGAGTCCGAGCCTGGCTAGGTAGCACAGGCTGGCTTTGAGCTTGGGATCTTCCTGCCTCGGCTGTCCAAATCCTGGGATTACAGGCATACACCACCAGGCCTGGTAAGGAATTCTGTAGCTTTTTATTGCCCCCATCTGTCAGAACAGCGTCAGACACAGGAGATGCTTGGTGAGTATTTGCTAATCTACTAAATGGCTTTGTGGAAATTGGGTGGAAAAGTGTGAGACTGTGGCAGGGGAAACCAAATGCTTGATAGAAGGGGTGGGGGAAGGAGAACAGACAGAATTCTGTTCTTTGCAAGCATGGCCCTATGTCCATACAGCCCTTGGCAGCAGCCTTGGGCCCATCTCACTTGTCTTTTGGGCTCATACTTCTCAAAATTTAGCTCATAGACTCCCAGATCAAGACTTTCTGGGAAGACCGAACTCACCCTGTTGCAACTGAATCTGGAATTGAGCCTGGGAATCTGCATTTTGTGGGAGATTCCAGGACTTTTTTTTAATGCCTCTTAAATTCTAGGGGCAGTGGGTTATGGCTGCCTGCAGAGAGGTTTCTTGCTGTTCTCTGCTATTGGGCTAGTTGTAGTCACTCCTGAGGGCATGCAGCCTTGTCACATAGCCCTGCCTTATGAGATATGAGTATTGCTGTTCCTTCACATTTGAGGAAACTGAGGCTCTGAGAAGTTAGTAAAGTTGCCGCAGGCTTGGGCTTCTTGTGACGTGGTTTAGAAGGCGTTCCCCTTCATGGCTAGCCCTCATCCTGCTACCCTATTCCCTTGTCTAGACCTCTGGGAAGAGGTATCATTTCCATCTGCAGTGACCTTGTGCTCCGGCCTGTTTTGATGGACATATGGGAGGTGGGAGGCAGCCTCTTTCTACAGACAAGCGTCTATCTGTTTTTACTGAAGACCTACATGCTAGACAGAGTGCCCAGGAAGTCGGGGGGGGGGGGAGGTCCTAAATGAAGCAGCTCTGACCCTACCAACCAGACTCCCTGTCCCTCACATGTCAGCAGCTGTCACCTGCTCGGCAGATGGGCTGACTGGCAGTATCCCTCCCCAGGCTGTTCCCAGATTGGCTCGGTTGTGCCCTGGCTGCCCCTGAGCTGTAGCCATCTGTGCCTGAGAGAGACTAAACACCACAAAGGGCAGATGGGGCTCTCCCAGTCCTTCCAGGTTGTGAGGAGAGAGCTTAGGACCTTTTAGTGCTTACACCGCCTGAGCCCAGTGCAGATACCTGAGGACCAGCACAGAGCTGGGTCGTCTGTTATCTATCCTGAGGTGGGAACGCCACCTACCTACATCTACCTAGCCAAGATCCACTGCCCCAACCTTGCAACGAATCTGTGTCTTTCTGCAGCTTCCTACCCATCAGCTAAGTGACCCTGGTGTCTGTCTACCGCATCCAGAGTCCCTAGAAACCTTTCTCTGAGGGAGATGTCAGAGAGGTGTCAAGTAGCAGGGCTGAGTCTGCCCCTGATTTAACTCAGCCCTCTGGATTTATTTTTTATAACTGAGCTTGGTGCCTATATTTGTTTGTCTACTTATTTAGAGATAGAATCTTACTATATAACCAAGGCTGGCCTTGAACTCATGATCCTTATGCCTCAACTGGCCAGAAACTGGGATTACAGGCCTGTGTGGCTGTGCTTGCCCATTATTGCCTTTCTAATGGGGATGCAGAGCCTGGCAATTCCCTGACTGAAATTTAAGACCAGAAGGACATTTAACAGAGGCTGAGTGGAGGGAGTTAGTATTTCAGGCAGTGAGAGAAGAACACCCTGGCACGCCAATGCCCTTTCCCAACCCCACAACTTACAGTTTACGCTGAGGGAAGAGGGCACTGCTGCCCCTTGAAAGCTGCATCAGGAGGCAGAGTGTGTTTGGTCCTCCTTGAACCAGCCTAGGTGTGGAGGAGTCTCAAGCCCTGCCCCCAGGGACCAGGAAGCTGAGAAGTGCTGTAATTCAACTAACATTTATGTTTGGTCTGTGCTGGGTTCTTAGGAAGGGAAAATCAGCCACTTTATGTTCCTCTGACTCAGACCTCCCCATTTTACCAAGAGCAGAGGCCAGGGGCTCTTCACTGACAGGCTGCTGTGGCTGATGGGAAGAAGTTGACACATTCCCAGGCAATCTGGTCATCTCTTTTTGAAAGCATTTGGCTTCATATTTCCCCAGAATATGAGGACTTTTAGGATAAAAAACTAACATGAACAACACACAAAAATTGGATCACTGCAATGCAGTGGTGCTGAAATGGCAGGCTGCCGGGCTTAGCACAGGGACTCTCCCAGTGCATCGGGGGCTGCTGCTTCCTGCGAGGGGGCCCCCCACCCCGCACTGCTGTTCCAGCACCCCTGAAGCCTAACGTAGAGGGGAGTCTCCAGCTCTCCTGGAGGCCATGACATGGCTGGGGCTGGGGAGGGCAGCAGACAGGGATCCAGCTAGGTGGTGGCTTCCTGCCACCTACACAGTTTTGTCACTTAGCTCATGTCCAGTACTCAGAGAACCTTAATAAAACCTATGTATGCCCATTGCTGGGTCATTTCAGGGTGAGACATCCTTTTAATTTTCGCCACTGTCTCAAGAACAACAACAACAAAAAACCCAGTGTGTGTGTGTGTGTGTGTGTGTGTGTGTGTGTGTGTGTGTGTGTGTGTGTGTGTGTGTGTGCCTTTTCCAGCTACCCACTTACAGTTTCCCAGTGTGGAGACTCAACCCCATGGACTATCAAGCCTGAACAGAGCTTAGAGATCAGCTTACTCAGCCCCAGGAGGAGACCATTTAGCCAAGGTCACTCAGCTGGGGCAGAGCTGGTTGTAGAGCCCAGAGACAAGCTAGAAGGGATGGGAACATGCTGAGGGAAACCCAGCCTCTCATCAGGGGCCAACGGCTTCCTCCTGACTCACTAATGAAGTCATCCAGGAGCTAGTCAACTCAGCCAAGGAGGTAATAACAGGATTTGTTTGGCCTGTCCCCCTACCTCCTGAATGTAAATGTACATGCAATGTGAGTGTGTACACATGCATATGTGAGACTGGGGATGTGTACACGTGCATCTAAATGTGTGTGTACACAAGAACACTTCTCTCCCAGTGCCACGGTGTTCTATATCACTGCCAACACTGGCTAGGTGCTTCTCTATCATCTAAGCCATTACAACCCCCTCTTGGGCCCTTCACAGCCCTAGAAAGTCCAGGCCCTACAGGCTCAGACCTTCAGCTTCCTCCAGTTGGGATCCCAGGTATGGATCAGATATAGGATGGGTGGTACTGGTGTGGATAGGACAGTCAGGGCTCCTTTGTCTCCAGGTTTGGGGGCCTCTGTACAAGGACATGAACCTGTCCTTTCTCTGTCATAGGTACTCACCTGCTTGATTCTCTGCTCCCTGACATCCAGCCACAAGCCAGTACTTTTGAAAATTTTTTTTATTATTTAAATCATGTGTTTGTGTCTGTGTGGGTGTGGATATGCACATGTGTGTAAAGGCGCCCAGGAGAGAGGTCAGCTGTGTCAGATCCCCCTAGATCTAGACTCACAGTAGTTGTGAGCTGCCTGCCATGGGTGCTGAGAATCGAACTCTAGTCCAGAAGAGCTTATGTCTCCAGCCCAAATAACTTTTTTTAAAAAAAAACATTTATTTTTATTTTATGTGAATTGGTGTTTTTGCCTGCTGGTATATCTTGGAATTAGAGACAGTTGTTAGCTGCCAGGTGGATGCTGGGACTCGAACTCAGAACCTCTGGAAGAACAGTCAGCATTCTTAACCACCAAACTATCTCTCCAGCCCCCAAATGACTCTTTTTTTAAAAACTTTATTTATTTATTTATTTATTTATTTATTTGCCTTGGTGTTTGCCTGGAACTGGAACTACAGACAGTTGTTAGCTGCCATGTGGGTGCTGGGAATCGAACCCGGGTCCTCTGGAAGAGCAGACGGTGCTCTTAACCGCTGAGCCATCTCTCCAGCCCCCCCAAATGACTCTTAATGCTTCTCCTTCTCTCCTCTCACATCCAGTCTAACCCCAAAACCAGTCAACTTTTGCTCTTTCCACCCCAAGTTGCCTGGTCCAGCTATTAGCATCTCTCCTGGATCATGCAGAGTCCAGGCAATCCGCCTACTTCTTCCCTGTGCAGTCAAGATCTGCCCAGTCTTCAATTCAGGTCAAGCTTTTCTTCCTCCAGGAAGTCCCCTTGATCTCCCTGAGAAATCTGATTGCCTTTATTGCACATTGCATCATGGATATAATGACATGCATGTCTGTGTGTGGTCAATGACTGGTATCACTTCTGCAAGCAGGCCAATCACTCCATGAGGACATGACCTTGTTCTCTTTGGCTCTAAGCACCACAGTTGATTCATGAAGCAGATAGTTAACTGTAAGTCATTGAGTGGATGAAGGAATTGGCTGGTAAATTGAGGCAGGTTTTGTGGACAGAGGCAGGCAGAACTCTGTTGTCAAGGGTTCAGCCCTAAGAGCCGGCCTGAATGCAGGGTACAGTGGCTGTCCCCAGCCCAGCAGGAACCTGGTCCATGGTGGGGGCAGCAGAAAGGCCATGGAGAATATGTCTTCTTGGGTCATGTGACTGAAAATATTAGACCTTGGGAGCATTTAGTTAATTAGCTCATCTTTTTAAGCAGCAGCTAAGGCAACGGGGCTTAAAGACCATTTTGGGAAAGACACTCAATTATTTGCACCAATGTCACCCTAATTTCCCAGTAAGCTCAGCTATGGCTGAGCAAGGGAAGAGGCTTGAACACCCAATTATTTTCCCCATTTTGAGGCTGGAGTGGAAGGTGGCTGGCCCAAAGCAGGCCGTCAGTGCCAGGAAGCCTCGATGGTCATCTTACTACTGTGCACTGACCCTTCCTTGGGGAGATCTAGAGATACTTTCTTTGAGTCCAGCCAGAACTGGACAGGAAGATAATGAAATTGGCGGTGTGGTGTTGGACAGTCCCTCCCCGGGAGGTGGGTGGCTGTCTGAACCCCCAGGTCAGGGCTCAAATTCTGGCTTGTGGCCTGGCACTGGAGACTGGAGCAAGCTCTTTGCCTTTCCTGATGCTTCTGGGACTGGGGGCTGCTGCTCTGATAACTCAGTACCTGGGATGGGAAAGGAGGGAACCACAGGGATCCTCTCCATCAGCTCTGGCGATGGTCAGGGTGGCACCCGCAGGGGTAGAAGCTCCTTGTAGGAATCTAATTCCCGAAAGAGATGCACCAGCTGTTATTTTGTCTGGACAGGTGTGAAGTGGGGAAGGGACCCAGTCAAGGTGACAAGCTATCTCATCTACCAATTCAATGTGCTCTCATGTCTCGCCTTTATCCATCTCTCCTTGCCCAGGAGAAGCCTGGGGTGGAGTCGGGGACTAACATCCGGCAAGGCATCTTCTGCACTGTGCATGCAGCAACCTCAAGCTACTTTGTAGGGAACCAGCTATGGTGTGTTCGTGGACTAAAGCTGGGGGGTGGAAGGAATGGCAGTTCAGGTGACACAGACAGGAAGGAGGGTACCTGAGCAGTGGCGGGGGAATGCAGAATGGGTTTCTGGGCATCCCTTCTGTGCATGAGCCCTATTTCATCCTAGAGCTCTGGAAACAGGCAGGAGGTGTGCTCCTTATATGCAAAGAGCCAAAGCAGCTTCCAGTCTGTATGGATGGGACTTAGGGCTGCAGTCTCATTGGACCTGAAGGGAGACACTTTGCTTAGAGTATGTGAACTTATTTGCAAGTGACCGTGGTTATGGAGGAGGCAAGGACCTCCAGCCTCTTCACTGACCTCTGCTGGATCAGTCAGTGCATCCAGCCGTGGCTGGGAGTTGGGTTGGTTTGAGCTGGCACCTGGGGCCAGCTCAGGCTGAATGCTGAGAATTGGTGGCAGCTTTGAAGGGGTGAACCCAGGTGGACAGGGGAAGAGCTGGTACCAGCTGCAATCTGCTTTTCCTTAAGAAGTCTAGGACAGATGTCCAGGGCTCAGGAATCACTAAGTGAAATGTTATGGCAGAGGAAAATAAGGCAGGTGAGGATTCTGTGTTCTAGAGAGAAGTTGGAAGTAGAGGAAGGCTTGATTCCTTCACTAGCAAGAGTGAGCATCTATACAGAGTGCCTTAGTCTCCTTAAGCCGTAAGCCCTGTTTTAGAGTTCAACTCTGATGTTGCACATTCAAGTTGTACCAGGTGCCTGGGGCAGCCCTGGCATTTGAGGATACTCAGCTTCATGCCTATGCTTGCTGAGGATTTTCTGTGTGTGCAAAGGCTAGACCAAGGAGATTACATGTAACCTCATGGAGATTACAGCTAAGAGTTTAAAGGGTGAAAATGAAGGAGGTGGAGGGGCAGGGAACTGAGGCTCGCAGTGCTGGGGTGGAGTTGACATGGTGAGGGGAGAGAGGACAGCCTGGTTTTGAGAGAACAGCATGTGCAAAGGTTGTGAACAGGGCAGAGCGTGACCCCTCAGGTCCTGTAGGGCAGTGTAGACAGCTAAGCCGGGGAGATGTGGACAAGGGCAGAGCCAGGTGAAACTAGAGAGTGGGAAGGGGCAGCCTTGAGCCTCTGGAGCAGGAAAGAAGGCAAGGGAGGAGGGCAGTTGGTAGGAGGGAGCACCTAGGGAGGAGGGGGAAGGTGTAGGTAAGTACTCAGCCCGTGTGGACTAGAGAAAGATCAGCATCTAAAATAACAAGCTCACCTTAGGCTACCATGACTCCTTGGTTGAGACACCCACATTTTAGGGAGCTTCTGTTTCTTCATGTAACAAAGAACTATCCCTGCCTTGTCCTGAAGGCCCCTGTGTGGATTAAGAGACCAAAGCTGTAGGGTTCGTTCTTAGCACCCATGTCCTGTCAGGGAAGGGAGCTAACTGTAGACATCTTCCTCCAAGAACCTGCCCAGCTCCCTGCCTGCTTAGATGTCACCTGATCCTTCACATACGACAGAATTCTACTGTCCCCTTCACCCTAGGAGGGGACAGGCACGTGGAGGCAGTCTGTAAACTAAACAGGTATTACTAGAAAGTGTGGACATAGCCTTGCAGATGGACTTTATCTCTGCTTTTAGACCCAACTGCACAATAGCAGTTTTGAGAAAGCTCAAGGCATCTTTCAGTTCACGTAGAAGTGTCATTTTATCTATCCTGAGCATCACCCGTTCATCCATTCCCATCATGCAGGCATGGGTCTCCTAAGGCAGGATGCTGTTGGTCACTCCTAGCTAAAGGAAATTGTGTTCTAACCTGTGAGCAACCCAGAGTACCTTGAGCTCTTGACCCTCAGGCCATCTCCCTCTTTTTTGGGTGGGGAAGTGGCCACCTGGGAGCACCCTTTCAGCACCCATGTACAGCCCCTGCCAGGTGTCCAGATGCATGCTTTCACCCAGATATGCTGCCTGGAATCCCCTCAGTTAGCTTTTCTGTAGCCTAGGGGCCTGCAGCAAGTCTCGATTCTAAAAGGAGGTACTAGCCCCACAAAGAGCAGTCTCTGGGTTGGGCGGGATGGCATACAATCTTGGGGCTGGGACAGGAAGAGGAAGAAAGGGTTGATGGTAGATTGGGAATTTCCTATCTTCCCAAGGTATGCCCATGGAAAACCCTGTAAAGACTAAGCCAGTTCTTCCAACACACATCTGATCACTTCCTGCAGCAGGTCCTGAACTTGTGTTTCTGAGTGTACTGAACAGAAGGGGAGGAGGAAGGTGCTGCCGCAGAGGGTGGAGCAAGCTGGACAGACTTGAGCAAGGGTGGAATGGTCCGGGTAAGCCTGACACTTGGAGACTGGGCTCTTGAGCTATTAGCAGCAGGGTGTTGGGGAGCTATTAGCAGCAGGGTGTTGGGGAGTGAGTGTGAGACACAAGGGTGAGACCAAAACACTGAGGAAGAGGAAGCACCCTGGTTCCAAGCCTCCCTGCCATTCCCTTCCCTGTGTCCTCACTCGGGGCTTGTGGGAGCCCCACCCTGCCCAAGAAGAAAGCAAGATTTGGGACAAGCCGGGAGGGCTCCAGGGTACATTTCTGCATATAGCTTCTCTTCTTCCGCATCCCTCTACCCTAGTTACCTATGGAAAGAGCCACCCCCGCCCCGCACCCTGTCCTGACTCCACCCTCCAGAAAGCTGGTGCAGTGCCCCCTGGACTACACCCCCTCCCCTCCTCCCTTCGGTGCATGCCTTTTGTTCCCCCTCCCTTCTCTTTTCTGCCGGGACTCTGGAAAAGCTTCATCAGTATCCCTCGAAGCACGTCACTCTTCTCCCTTCATCCCTGCAGTTCCGACCGGTGGAGGTCCCCCTCTCACTCCCCTCCCCCAGCCACTCTTGAGCACCTAGAAGCCTGGAAAAGCTTGCCGTAGTGGGCGAGTGGAGAGTGTCGTAGGAGGGCACTGTGCAGGCGGCGGGGATTCTCCGCAGAGCTGGGGGAGCCCCATGCGGTTCCAGGGTCTGAGCCGCCCGGCCTGCAACTTCTGAATGGCCGCATGCGGTTAAACCCCTCTGCCCGGTGATTCCAGGCACCACCTTTCCGGCTCCTTCTCTGCCGCCCTCTACGGGCTGTCCTGGCTGAAGAAGGGGGCCGTGAAGGTGCCGGTGCAGGGCCCTGCTCCCCGGGACCCGGGATCCGGATCGGGATCGGGGATCGCCTCTGAGGGGCCGCACGCGCGTGTGCAGGCGGATGTGAGGCGCATCTCAATTGGCGGGCGGGGGAAGCGGATCAGGTTGTTACTACTGCAGAGCGCGCGAGCCAGCGAGGGAGCGGGAGGAGAGCCGCAGCGCCGGCCAGCGCGGGAGTGGGAAGAGGGGACCTGGATTTCGGGGCGACAGGCTCCTGCTGCCTTCTCCACCAGCCCACACCGATCGGCTCCCGGAACGTCCCCCGGTAAGAGGGAGCCCAAGCAGGGCACTCTGCGAGGCCATCCCACGTCCCGCAGTCCCAAGCGAGGCCACACCCAGGGCACCAGCAGCTTCCCAGGGCCTGGTGCTGGACCCTGGATGCTGGGTCACCAAGTAAGACCATGACTTTCTGGTTTGGACACTTGGCTGAGGTATTAAACTAAGTGCAGGACCAGCCCCTGGTGAGATCGGGCTCCGGATAGTCACTTGTTTGTCCCTAGGGAGATGTCCTGAATATCTTAGGAACCTCTCCATCTCGACCTGTTCTAGTGCCTAGGATAGCGCATCTGTACCGGGACAGGAAAGGAAGCCAGGGCACTCACAGCTTAGAAACCATGGGGAAAAGTGCCCTGTAGGGCGGATAGAGTGGGTGTGCGGTGAGAAGCATGTGCAGGGTGTGGGGGACCCTGCTTGCTCCCGCCGCAATGAGTTGGAGGATCCCACGTGCGTGTGCGCGGAGCTTTGGAGCCCCCTGGCGCAGAGTGCTTTGGAGCCCCCTGGCGCAGAGTGGAGCGCAGTGGGGGTGCTGGCACTCTGCAGAACTCAGGATTCACTGTCCTTTGTACTCCTTATCGGCCTAGTCTGTCCAGACCAGGATCCGAGGTCATGTTTTCTGCTTCATTCTCTCCCCCAGAACTTTTCATCCTCCAACCAGTGCCGCGGCTTTGTGCATGGAAGGAATCAGGGGTGTCAAGGATCCTGGCAAGCAGCCGTGGACCTAGGAGAGGCCAGGGAGAAGGGGAGAATGGGCAGTAGTGCTTTACTGAGTTTGCGGCTTGACCTTGGACAAATGATGTATCTCTGGGAGTCTAAGTGGGATGTAGGGGACTGTGCACCACACAGGAATGGGAATGATGTAGGGGAGATGGGGGAGGAGGGCGTTCTGGTGAATGAGCCCATGAGTGCCTGCCAAGCTCCTGTGTCTGGGAATTCACTGCCTTTGATTCTTGGCCTCTGCAGAAAGCCCTGGCCGCACTTGGGAGGGAGGGGGTGACAGTGTGAAACTCTGAACCCAGAACTCCAGGGGGAGTCAGAAGGCTTCCATTCTGACCTGTTTGCTGACCTTGAGTAACTCATGAACCCCTCTTTGTCTCTCAGCCTGGAAATGGGGGTTTGGGACATAGGGCATGTGAGGATCTGGGGTATCCCGAAGCCTGACACCTGCTGTCCCAGTTGAAGGGGAAATGGAAGCAGGGTACAGAAGGCTAGCCTGGGTGTATAGTTCGTTAACATTCCCAGTGGGCAGAGGCCTACAGCCCATCCTATTATCAATGTTTCTCCCAGAGTCTCCAGCCTGAAAGGAAGGCAGGCCAGTGTCAGCCCAGGACTGCTTACCCTCTGCACAGGTGTAGCCTTTCCTGGGGAGAGGGTCCCTGAGGTAGATAGGAGAATCAGAAACCTTTCAAGGTCATGCTGTCTACTTTGCTGTCCGGCTCCTTCAAGAATCCTCCCTGCTTAGAAAGCTCCCCAGTGTGAGCAGTGCCGACCCATTGCACAGCTGGACTGTCTGCACATCTCACTGAGGTCCTTCTTGGGAAGAGCATATTGGGATTACCACCTGGCACTGAATCTCAGGTGCTGTAGGATGAACCAACAGTTAGGTTCAGTTTACAGTCTCTGCTTCCCATTTGTATGATCATATGTGTTCTTGGCAAGCCTCTTTCTTGCCTTCCTTACCTGTTATGAAGAAAGTCAAGTTGGAGAATGTTCCAGAACCCATTTATCTCCAGAGACTTGTGGCTGGAGGTCAGGGCTGGTGCCTGAACACAGAACGGTGTTCATTGGGAGCAGGGGGCCTCTGGAACTCTCAGCACATGACCCCCCCATCCCTAGAGATGCTCTGAGAAGCAGGACCCCCTTTCCAGGCCCTACACAGCCCTGGAGTAAGACCTTAGGAGCCCCATTCTGCTGGTTACTACCCAGTGACCTTGAGTGAATGCCTGTCTATTTTTGCACTTCAGTGGCTTCATTGTCAAAACACAGTGATAAAGGTGATGGTTTTCTAGTGTTCCTAGGGAGATTAAAGAAGAAACATGTGAAGTACTTAATACAATGTGGATCCCAGAAGAGCCACGGACGTTATTCATCATCTCAGTCAAAGCTCTTGGCAGACAGGCAGCGGGGCGGCTGGGAGCAGTGGCTATGGAGAGCATGGTGAGGGCTAGGAGACTTGCATAATGAACCCCCCCAAAAGCCCAAAGCTTCTCCAGAGTGTGGGAGCAGCTTCTGTCTCTGTGCCTCCAGCCACCCGGCACTGTATAGTAGGAACGTATTTCATGGGGAGGAAACACTGACTTCTTTACACTCTCACAGTTCTTTTTTATCTTAGTTCTGCCTTTCCCTGGACCCAATGCCACTTCTGGTCTCTTCTGTGGTTATGACAAAATGACTTTTTACCTCACTCCCTGGACCATCCAGGAAAGAGCCAGCTAATGACTAGAAAGGGGTGAGGCTGGATGTTTCTGGAGTATGTGGCCAGTAGCTGAGCAAAGAGAACAGCTGCGCCTCAGAAGGACTTCCAAGATTCCAAGACCACATCAACAGGGCCAGGGTTTACCCCAGACTTGCTGTGTGAGATTAGGTAAATTAACACCCTCTCTGGGTTCTAACTTCCTTATGTGAAGTAGAAGTTCAGCTAGAAGAATCAGTGCTGGCCCTGTTGGCTGTTGGGACATTTGTTGGGGTCATTCAGGCATCTAATATTCACCGTCCCTTGGTGTCCATCTTGTGACTTGGCCTAAGAGAGGTAACGACCATGTCCAGGGAGCCCCAATGGTTAACATCAGAGGTTCCTTAGTAACTGTGTGGATTTAGACCAGTTAGTTTATGTCTCTAGGCCTTATTTGTCTCATCTGTGAAATGGGGATCATGTTCCTTTCCTTTTAGGGTTCTTAAGATCCCAGCAGGATGATTTATGTAAAACTCTTGGAATCTGAGATGTTCCTAGGTGCTGTCTGGGGTTCTCTGTCATTATTGTTTTGCAACTGCCACCATGCACAGGCTCCTGGGTCCTCTCCTTCTCTGCATTCTGGACTGCACGTGTCCTGGTGGGATGGATGGCTGAATGGGCTGTCAGTGAGGGCAGAGATGCAGCACCCTCCCATTCATGGTTCTCTGTGATGAAGGGCTAAGGAACGAGGTCTTACAAGAAATACAGACAGAGCCAGGACATTGCTGTAGGCTGGGTGTTATTGGGTAAGGGGACCTCAGAATTAGGCTTCCTGATGGGCTTCAGGGCCATCCCCTTTCATTCCTTTTAGTTCTGATCACAGGGGCCTGAGACTCAGAGGGGAGCATCATGCCCAGCATCACACAGAGCAGTAGAACCAGCAGTGGTGCTGAGTCAGCACTTTGGGGCCCTCCGTCTCTCCATCTTTCTCGTTAAGCAGAAGACAGTTATTTTCCATTTCTTCTACCATCAGAGCACGAGGTACAGTGCTTTGGTGGCCAGAAGGACATGGGTCCTTAGAAGGAACCTCCTCATTGCTGATGAGAATGTTAAGTTCTTAGATGAATAGCGAGCTAGCACAGAGTTCCCCAGTATCAGGCCACCGCTCCAAAGGTACCACACCAGCCACCCCATTTTCCCCTCTCTACTCAGACATGCTACATGGCATCCGCAGGGCTACTGGAGCATGAGAATAAACACACGGGGGCTTGGACTAAACAAAGGCTAAAGGACAGACGTCTGATTGTCAAGACTAGTTCTGCTTTCTTGATCCCTCTGGGATGGCTGCTGCTGATCTGGCTGCCAGGCTGACGGCCTGCTCTGCCTCCCAGAGGAGGAGACAGCAGCCAGTGCTTTGCTCTCAGTTCCACTGGCCAGCAGTGAAAGAAAGTCAATATTTGCCCAGCAGCAAAGGACAGCAGGACTTGGGGGCAGGGAGGGCAGAGTTGGGGACCAAGTGCTTGATTCCTCTGGGCTCCCCACAGTCAATAACGCTCTGTGTGACTGAGTGCATCCTGAGCTGGTCTGCTCTGGCCCACCACTTGTGCTCTGGGCAACCCTCTCCCCTAATACATTCCCTTTATTATAAACTGGTGCCTCCCCAGCTTCCACCCCCTAGAGAGATGAGATTTGAAGCTTTTGTAGAAAGACCTGGCAGCAGATGGCCCATTGAGCTGCCTGCAGAATATACTGCAAAGGCACAGAAAGGCAGGCTTCCTTATCTGGCCACCCAAGCCCAGGGACAGATGTGTGGGAGTCCTTGGTAGGTCAGGAGAGGTGGAGAATGCCTTCTTTTGGCTTTTGTCACGATGCCTTTGCATTGTTTTCTTTCAAAATCCTTCTTCATTTTCTCTGCCTTGAAGTTGCAGAGGGGCCAGAGGAGAAGAGGGTCATGCCACTTCCCTCTGCTGAAGTGACATTCTTGGACCCTTGGCAGCTGCCAACTGTTTGAATGGCTTCTTTTGATTTGCATGGTCCAGGGAATCTTGTCATGGCAATTTAACAAAGGGTGTGTTTGGAAGCAGATGCATTTTTTAAAATGTGCTAACAGGGCTATACTCTAGCAGGATGGGCTGTGTGAGGAGTATGGATGGGCTTCGACTATGGGAATCACTAGTGGTTACTGAATCTGCCAGATGGGCACCCATGGGAGGTGATCGGTTGGCATTGTTACCTGACCCAAGAATAACACTGGTCTCAGCCACCAGCCCCAGCAGGAAAGATCAAGAAGTTGTCAGGAGGAGTATCTCAAAGTTGCTCCTTGCAGTGTGGTTGATGAGGCTGCCAGATCTTAGACTTTATCTTTACCTTTATCTTGGAATTGGGGATAGTTGCCTGCTAGGGACAGATTGCAGCCTGGCCCCTGGCCTTCCCTCTAGCACAAGGCTCCTAGCTCTCACCCTTCCTGGCTCCTGTGATTCCTGGAACCCATGGGATCTCTTGCCATCTTCACTGACAACCCAGTGGCTGTCTGGTGCTAAGGCAGAGGGGATGATCTGTGTGCCAATTCCAGCTCCCTCAGTGGTTTTTCTGGGAGACTTGTTATTTCAATATTCCAGTTTCCTTATGTGTAAAAATGAAAGTAAAGTAGTTTGAAACCCATAGGGTCTATGTGAGGATTTAATGTATTAATATTTACCTAGATCTTTTAATATATTAGACGTGTGATGATGATGCTGTAAAATGCATCCATGATTGATACAGAGTATTTCCTAAAACAGAAGGGGAGCATGCTGGAGAGCCAGAAGCTCAGAGCTGGGAGTGAGTGAGGCAGGAGGTGAGTGAATTTGACAAGAAGGATCTGAAATATGGCAGACTGCCCATGAGTGATTGTAGATAAGCTATAGCTCCCCATCTACCTTATATCCTTGGATCTCAGTTGTGACCTCTTGAATATGCAATGAACGAGGTCAGTCTTCCCACATCTCCCCCAATTTCCTGTGGTGCATGACGGTCTGGCAGAACCAGCAGGCCTGGCATACCCACAGGATGGCTTCTTCCTGCCTCTCTGGGCACAAGCATCCTGACTGAGTCCCTGGCACCAGACCCAGTGGGCTGTTCTCCCAATGAGACTGTTTGGCTTATGGGTGGCTTTGGCTGAATCTGGTTGCTCATTTTCTGATCTTTATTTGTCTAGGGAAAGGTCTGGTGGTTTTGTGCTCCGAAGTGCCAAGGCAGGGCACTGACATGCCGCTGTGCCATGGTGGCTAAGCCAGAGGGCAGGGCAGAGGGTCATCCTTCAAGCCTGAATGCCCTGGCTGAGAGCCCTGGACAGGCTGAGGTGAAACCTTCCTGGGATGCCAGAGTTAGGAGCCCCCCACCCCCAACATCACGGATCAGGTGTCTCAGAATCAGGATCTTGGTTCTGCATCTCATCCAGCCTCTTTGCTGTTTGGAGAATGCCCTGTGTCTTCCTGAGGTGTGACAATTAGTCAACAGGATTTGCTGACAGATTAGGTTGATGAATTGGCCACTGGCCTCTCTTACATATTCCCAACATCTGCCAAAGACTGTGAGGTGATCACAGCTTATACATACCCAAAGCCAGCAAGTGGGAGATGCCCACTGCCTCTTAATTCTTTACCTAGTCATGTGGGATGAATGGCTGCCTGAAAAAGGGGAGTGTATCATTTCAGAGCTACTCAGGGTCTTAGAAAGGACTGCCTAGGGATTATTCCCCAGTGTCTCCCCAAATATCATATCAAAAGCCCAAAATATGAAGTTGCTTGGCCAAGGTCATTTCTAAAGTCAACTGTAAACTCATGGCTTGGAGTCAGCTGTATTTCATCTGTCCCATTTCCCAAGCTTCAGTAGATGAGGCTTCAACACTGACTCGTGCTGTGGGGTTCTCTTCTGGCTCTTGTCTCCTATGACCTTGGTCTTGACTTTGAATCTCCCTATATATCACCCTTGTGTAAATTGAATTTGTTTAGACTAGATAACAGGTAGAACTTCCTTCGTGGTGTCCTTGGTATGGGTAATAGAGGCTCCCTCACTAAACACACACACACACACACACACACACACACACACACACACGAGACAGTGTGTGTCTCCACATAGTCTAAGTTGGTCTAAAGTTCTCTATGTGCCCTAGACTGGTACTGAACTCACTACGGTGAAGTGGGATATCTTATCACCACACTATGAAGCCCAGACTGGCTTCAGACTTGTTGAAATCCTCCAGTACTTCTCAGTGTCAGTATTAGAGGCATGGGCTACTGTGCCTGACTCTTCCTAAGACATTCAAAGGCAAATATGGTCTCCCATCAATCTGGACTGATGTAGGCTATAAGGAAACTTCAAAAAGAGCCCTGGACTTGAAGTTTTAGCTGAAGGAGTAAGGGTACCTGCTATCATGCTTGACAACGTGAATTCAGTCCCTGGACCACATGGTAAAGAGAACCAGCTTCAGCAAGTTGTCCTTTGACCTCCACAAACATGCTGTGGTTTGTGCACCACCTCCATACATGAACATAAATACACGAATAAATAAGTATAACTTTTTTCAAAATCCCAAACCAGGTCATGAACCTTCTAGCTTTGGGCATGCTGCTTTGAGTCCCTTTTCTTTTCTTTAGAAAACGGTTGCTGGGTGGTGATGATGCACCTCTTTAATCCCAGAGTTTGGGAGGCATAGGTAAGTGGATCTCTGTGAGTCTGTGGCTAGCCTGGTCTATAGAGTGAGTTCCAGGACAGCCAGAGCTACACAGAGAAACCCTGACCCAAAACAAAACAAAACAAAAAAGTTGATGTCTTCCCCTGGCTTTGAAGTCACAAGGTAGCTGAGGATAACCTTGAATTTATGCTCCAAGTGTCCCACCTCCCGAGTGCTGAGATGACAATTGTGCTCCGTCATGCCTAGTTTTACACAGTGTTGAGGACAGTATCCAACCAGGTCCTGTGCATGCCCAGCAAACCATCTACCCATAGCCCTAGACCAGTCTTCTGAGTCTCGGTTCCAAAATGGAATTAGTGCTACTTACAGGATTTCTAAATACCTACCTCCTTTAAAAACACAGCTTGATTCAGATGTTGTTCACATGCAAAAGCAACTTAGCCATTTTAAAATGCACACTTCGATGGTTTTATCATCATTATACTCAGTTTCAGAACATTTACACACACACACTTTCTCTCTCTCACACACACCCCAGAAACCCCAGATATATTGCAATCTCCTTATTTTTCATTGTTCCAGCCCTAGCCAGCTAATCACTGACTTTCCCGTCTCTATAACTTTGTCCCTTCTGGATCTTTCTATAAGCTGAGTCACTCACTGTATGACAGTGTTCCAATCTGCCCCTACACTGGGCAGGGTCAGGGCTTCCTTTCTCTCTTGCGGATGGCATCTAGGTGTGGACATGCATTGTGTTCATGTGTCCATCAGTTGACAGGCATTTGGCTTGATGCTTCACAGCTCCGGGACACTGTGATACTATGTGCTCTAAAGGCTGTCAGGACAGTATTTTCATTTCTCTTGTACATTGTTGGTTTTGCATGTGAGAAGAGATACACACTACCAAGGCCACACAAGGGTTTATTTAAGAGAATTCCCAGGCGGGTAAAGAAACAAAAGCAGGACAGAAGGAGATAAGAAGATAGAGACCAAAACCCTGGTGTCTCCTTTTAAGAGAAGGGGTGTGCATGGGTTTGCGCAGCCACACCCAGGGGTGTACCTCTATACGAGGTGCATCTCATCTGAGCTCAACCACATGGAGTGCCAGGAATACTTACATAGCATTGGAATTGCTGTGTTCAATTATTTACTTTTAAAAATAGATTTTTTTTATTACATTTATTTATTGTTTAGGGGACACATGTCATAATACCCATGTAGAGGTCAAAAGACAACTCTCAGAAACCATGTTCTTCTACCATGGAGGTTCTGGGAATCAAACTTGAATCAATTAGGCTTGGCAGTAGAAGCCTTTACCTGCTGAGGTATCCTGTTGGCCTGGTTGACTGATTTAGAATGATGTAGAGTATTCATGTGAATTAGCTTCTTAATCAGCACAAGAACTATAATTACCTTCATTTTTTCCAAGGTAGGAAACTGAGGCATCATTTGAAAGACCTTCGGTTAATAGGGTTAGGATTTGGATGCTAGACTTGTAGGCCACCATGCTTGCCTCTGTGTGGGCAGAGCGAGGTAGAGCAGGAGAACACTGCTAACCCCTTCCAGGGTCCATAACTCATGGCTAACTCCTGGAATGGTGACCAGACACTTTATATTTCTCTTTCTGACCACAGTGTGGTTTTAGGGGATTTATTTGACCCCTCAGTTCACTTCCCTTCCAAATATAAAGCATTCAGCATGGCATCCAATAAGAAGTAGACATGCTGGAGAGCTCAGTATCACAGAGTCTAGCCTTAGCTCCCTTGAGAGTGACATGGCCTGGAAGGGAAGGGAGTTTCCATCTGTGGGCCTTGGTTTCCCCATTGTTCAGTAACAGCATAATCAATGCTAAAGTTCCTTCCATTTCTCATGCCTGTGAAGCCTTCATGCTCCCAGCAATCCAGGTCCGGATGTTTCAGCAGTATAACAAGCTGTAGGCAGGGACCTTCCGTGGCCATATAATCTCTTTATGGTCCCTTCTGCCTATCCTTACCCCTAAGCTCTGTTCCCTCTATAGTCAGTACAGCTACCTCTTGAGGCTGGTTCAGCTCCCCTAGTGTGTGTTCACTAGAGGGTGGCGCTGAGTGTCACCAGATGCCAGTGTGTTGGTTGACTGGGTTGTGGCTCAATATTGAGTCAGAGGTCGCTGCAGCCACTGATTGCCAGGACACCTTCCCTTCACTTTTTCAGTGAAAGCGTGGATTGCATTCTGCACTATCCAGGACAGGCATGCCCTCCTTGTATCCCATACTCCTGCTAGCCAGATCACCTCCCATGTTATAGTGGGACGTGCCGGATGCTGCTGTTAGCCTTGTGTGCCAGAGTGTGAAACATCCCTATTTTATGGCTGAGGAAACAAGCAGAGGGCAGAGAAAGGGGTCCTGTCCAAGGTCACCATGCTGGGAGGAGGCAGTGGGGGAGGATTTGAGTGAAGGCCATCTAGCGCTGATACCTGTGGTACCAGACTGAGAGAGGTGGTGTTTGGGGTTCTAAGGGATGACAGGGAGAGCCAAGGGTGCCGTCTCTGGGTAGGTGCACACTGCATTCACCTAGCTCTTTTCTCTCATTAACCTTGAACAAAGCAGTGGTCCCCTTTGACTGTGTGAGGGTCCTCCTCTGAACCATAGTTTCCTTCCCCTCCTCAGTTTATTTTATTTTATTTTTTTATTGTTTGTTTGTAGCAAGGTCTCCTGTAGCCTAGGTGGATCCCAAATTCTGTGTAGCCAAGGCTAGCTTTGAGTTCCCCATTTTTCTGCCTCCACCTCCCAAGCACTTGGATAACAGGTGTTCACCATCACATCAGGCTTGATTTTTAGAGAGAGTATCTCACTGCCTAACCCAGGCTGGTCCTGAACTCATGATCTTCTTGCCTCTGCCTCTCCCAGTTTGTATCACCACACTAGGCTTCGGGGCTGCGGGCCTCTATCAGGAGGAGAGTGATACCCTGCTGGCTTGTGTGGCTTGTGTGGTGCAGACCTCGTGGTTTCCTGCAGGGCTGTGGAGGCCTCTCCCATGCTGCTCTGGCCTCTGGTGTGCTGAGTTGCAGCCACATCCCAGGTCCCTTCCCCCTCTGCCTGCTCATCTCACTATTTTTAAGCTCTGTGGGTTTAATGAGCTGTACTGCTACACATCTTAGCAGTCACCTTGCTCTCTAGCAACCTCAGAAATTGGCTGGGCTGTTCACACCTGACAGCCCTGCTCTGTCTAAGGCTAGCACTGGGCAGGTTCCCATCTGGACCCAACAATGGCCCTCAGCTCACATGGAGCTGGCCTGCAGATCTCAGAGCCGTGAGAAAGGCTTTTTCTCCTTATGCTACGGTCTGTCTTGGTTTTTTCCTTCCTCCCCCATGTCAGCCCATCCTGTAAGAAGAGTGGAGCCTCCTACATATTGGCACCTACTTCTCTTTAAGGACAACTGGGGACCTAAGGATCTGGGTGAGTGAGGCTACTTTGCAGCAAGATCTGGGACAGTAATGTCAGAGACTGAAAAGCTGTCAGTAGAAAGGGAACCCTGATGTCGTCCAGGCCAGTCCTATGTCTCCTGTCTGGGCATGTCCTTAATGACTGGGCACTTATACCTCCAGAGTGTCTCCCTAATGCCATCACTGGACAGTGCTGACTATGCAAAAATTCTTAATGTTGATTCTAAATCAATGATCCCACACCAAAAGATAGAAAGACACCCCCCACACACACACAAGGAGTTCATTCACCACCAGCCCTCATTGCATTAGGGAAAAAGAGGTGGGGGTCAGAGGACGTGCCAATCATCCTTTACAAGGAATAACAGCATGGTGTCTTGGTCAGTCCAGAGTTACACAGAGTCATGGACTAATGTAGTAAGTAGTAGGTACTTTTGCTCCGCTTGGACGGTGGGACCCTGGGAAGAGCTGAGATGACATTAGATCCTGTCTTTCTGTCTCACGGGAGGAGGTCCTCAGGTCTGCCACAGAAAAGTCAGAAACATTGAGTTACATCAGTGGCCTCTATGGAGGCAGGAGAGATCTGGTTTCCCAGGGATTGGGGATCTAAGAGGAGCCTCAGAGGGACTTCCAGGACAGTTTCAGCCAGGGGTCAGTTGATTGCATCCCCTAGAGGCTCCATGCTTGGGGGCGGCTCCCTCTCATTGTGCAACCCTGGCAAGCCAGAGGGTTGTCAAAGGACCTCTCCAGGTGATGTGGGTGATGTGTGCACCCTGGGATGTGCTCTGTAGGGCAATGTCTTCAACAGGTGTGTGACGGGAATAGGCCTCTACCCACTTTCTGTGGGCATTCTCATCTCATACCACCCCTGCCCCAGAACAGGGAGGCTGGCATGCTGGGCATTTTTCTCTTAGTCAGAGAGGGACTGTGTTCACCCCCTCCCCAGGGAGAGGATCTTAGAGGGGTTACCTATTCCTAGAGCCAGGGGCAGTACTGTATGACATCATCATCTCCCTCAGTCATTAATCATCACCACCCTGGGTGTCAGCTGTGTTCAGTATTCTCTCGGTTCACACTCAGAAGATATTGATGTCACCTGGTACTCTGCCAGGCTGCCTGTTGCCTGCACCTGCCGCCACTTCTGAGCTCACCGTCTCCTTGAAAACCTTGGCTGGGTGCTACTAACCCAGGAAACCCCCAGAGTGAGACCTAGCTTCTACACCCTTTCCTTGTACCTGAGTGGTGCCCATATTCCCCTATAAGGGGTGTCCTGGGGCACTTGGGCAAGCTAGAGTGTTGGACAGTGACCACTGAGGGGGACCAAGATGCTGTGTGACACTGGCCACATGGCATCCTGCACTGCATGTCCTGTTTGCTTTTCTTTTTGTTTTTTTAAATTGCATTTTAACTTAGATGCAGTGGGATGCCACACAGAACTTCAAACTTGAACCATCAAACAGAGGTGGATGAGGTCACTAATGCTGAGATAATGGGGAGGACGGACTACATTAGGGTCAGGGGTTGCCTGAGACCATCAGAAAAAACAGATATTTACTTTATGATTCATAACAGTAGCAAAATCACAGTTTTGAAATAGCAACAAAATAATTTTATGGTTGGGGATCAGCACAACATAAAGAACTGCGTTAAAGGGCCGCGGCATCAGGGAGGTGAGAACCGTGCTCTAGAGGCCACAGAGGGCACTGAGTCCACCGTAGGAGATGGTACGTGCTGAGGAAATAGTTCACTTTTATCTCCCCTACTGGATCAGTTGCAATCTGTCCTTGGGGGCCTGTTCCCCAAGGCCCTAGAACCAGATCTGGGCATGACATCCTGATTTCCTTGTCACTTCCAAGCCTGCTAATCCCTGGGGGTAGGTTCTGTTCTGATGCCACATTGCAGGTAGAAAGACAAGGCCCTAGAGAAAAGACAACCTTCTAAGGTTTGCGTTACTGAACGTGGCTGAGCTGAGAGAGCCTTGCCCTGGCCTCCCAGGTGCTGGCTCACCCCACTTGGAGGCATTTGTTCTTTGCTTGGCTTCTTTCCATCAGTTTGGATGCCACAGGATACCAAGGTGGGGCATTGCAGTACACATCTTGCCTCCTCTGCTCTCTGCCAGCCTGTTGGTATTCTGAGGCTATGCTTCATCCCTCTCAGTCCTGTTTCCATATCTGTTCCAGCCCCAGGTCATGCAGGAGAAAGTTGGCTTCCGGGACTCTAATTATGCCCCCAGGACTTGGCATGACCCACTTTTGTTCCCGGATACTGTGAGCTGTCAGGAGTGCTGGCGGTAATGGGCATCTCCGTCTGGAGAGTGGCCGGCACTTCTTGGACCTTGCTCCTGGCCCATGTCTGGAACTACACTCTTGGAACAAAGGGACCAGACAGCCCTCCCAGGCTGACCCTTCCCTGGATGCCAGAATCCCCATCACCCACTAGGATAGACTGAGCTCCCCAGACTTCTCGGGACTTCTCACCCCCAGCCTGGCCTATTATTTGGGGTGCAGCTCTTTATTGTTTGAGAAATGTGTGATGGTATAGGCACTCTCTTTCATACCCTGCTCAGCCTCAGTTTCCTCTTCTGTACAGTGGGTGTCATTATAGTTCTCTTAGTGGTGACAAGCAAGCCAGGTGCAACGGTGAAGTTTGGGATGCTGCTGTGATGTCCCCTAGTTTCTGCACCCCAGAGATGGCACACCTTCATGCCTCCCTGTGAGGCCAGCCTTCTTAGAGGCTTAGGTGGCTGGGTGGGCCAGGCCATTGGGGTTCACAGTGGGGTTTTGGCTTTCTTCTGTCAATCAACAGAATTCACATTTGCTCCACCATTCCATGAAGGCCTGAGTCTGGCATCTCCTTGGTGAGCTGCTTGGGCACAGGGTTAAGATTTCTTCAGTTTATATGGTTAGCTCTCAGCATAAGGCCTGGCATAGGATTTCAGGTGAAAGAATGTGTGAATCAGAATAAAGAATGGATCTGACTCAGTTGCACTTGGAAGGGTCAATCTCAGGGTTGGGAAAGGTGGAGATTTATGGTACAAATCCTAATTGGTATTAATAATAAAAACCCAGAGCCAGGTATTGGGACAAATACTAAAAGATCAGAGAGACAGAGGAAGAAGCCACAGCCACTTCCCACCTTGCCAACTCCTCAGCTGGAAAGGGTAGATCCCGTCTCCAGGAATCCTTAGACTGAATAGGGGAAGCAAAGGCCAGCACAGGCCAAAATGGAAGGGGCCAAACTCTGCCTCTTCCCGCCTTATATTCCTTTCTCTGCCCAGCCATATCACTTCCTGTTTCAGCTTTTCTAGTGCTGGGATTAAAGGTATGTGTGCTTCCAAGTACATGGAGCAGAGGCCTGGGATCCCAAGTGCTGCGATTAAAAGTGTGTGCCACCACTGCCTGGCTCTGTTTCTCTCCTGGACTGGATCAATCTCATGTAGCCCAGTGTGGCCTCAAACTCACAGAGATCCAGATCGATCTTTGCCTCTGCCTCCTGAGTGCTCATGTACCACCACTGCCTGACCTCTGGCTAACTCTGTTGCTGACTCTGTCCTCTGATCTTCAAGCAAATTTATTTCTTTAGAGCCTACACAATATATATCACCTCAAACATTAGTGAGCAAAGTCATTTCATGCTTCCTTGCCAGACTTTGAGGGTGTGCTGGTCAGGATATTGCCTAGCTCTTCCCTCAAGTGAGTCATTCTGGAGGGGCAGGCCTGCCATGCTCCTGATTTGCCTCTCTGGCCTGCAGGCTAAAGCAGAGATTTCCAGGAGAAGGTCTTCTTGGTGAGACCCACTTTTGGTTATCTGTTGCCAGGCCCAGCTACCAGGCTGTTTGGGACAGGGTGGAAAAACATAGGAAGAAACAATCAGTTTCTTTGTGGGCTGTGGGGAGCTGGGCAGCATACATAGGTAACTGACACCAGCCAGAAGTGAGCAGTCTCTGGGAAAGAAATGTACAGAGCTGGGGAAGAAGGCCCTGGGTCTCAGGCACCCACCCACCCACTGTGTAGTAGCCCTGGCTTTCTTGAACAAAGCCTAGGCCTGTGAACAGGGAAAGCGGCCTTGGCTATTTGTGTCTGGGGATGGAAGTGTCCTACACTGAAGTCAGGTCTTTGAAGATTGGGAAGTCTTGGAAGCTTCAGAGCACTTTGCAAGAGAAATGGTCAGATGATGGCCTGATTCCCCAAGTGGAGGGCTTTTCGCTGTTGACCACAGCTTTCTGGATAAGTGGTGAGTCTGAAACCCAACTGTTCCATCCCGGGGGCTTTTCACATCTCACACATGGCTGCAAGGCACACTGATTTGCACTCATGGTGCCTATGAACACATGTTCACACCCATATTCATGCTCAAACACATGGTATCCACATGTGTGTGAGCACACACAGCTTTTTCTGTAACATATGTATCCTCCATGGGCCTGAAAGATGGACTCAGCCCCTCTTCTAGCTGAGGTCAAAGGTACCCTGGTGACAGTCAAGGTCCATTATTGGGCTAGCACAGCCACCTTCTGCGGCCTCCGTCCTGAGCGGGAGCCTGGCCCAGGCTAGTAGTCCGGCTCCAGGACAGACAGCAGGGGCACCACTGGATCAACCAATCAGCTGATGGAGAGAGCAAGGAACTACTGTGCCTGTCACCCAGCCACAGTCCCTGATCTTGATTCTATCTCTCTATGCACACATTGGTTACCCCCCTCCCCATAGACATACCCACCACTGCCCTCTCCCTATGTCCACCATACACAATACACACATCATACCACACATCTTTATGAGCTTTCCTGGCTCATGTGCCATTAATGCCTCCGACACACACCTGTCACATCATGTAGCCCCAGAACACCTCCATATACCATACCGTATATACTCCACCTGAACAGAACCTGATGGAGCATATCAAACCAAATCACTACACATCACTACCTATCATACCCCCACCTCACCCTATACATCCTGCCTATCGTTTATACCTCTGCTTACTACACACACTCCTACATAGTATGTTCTACCTCGTCACTATGCACACTTTGCTTTCTACTGTACACTATACTTCCTACATCTATAACCTGCAATACATAATATATATACATGTCTATGTCCAGTGTGTACCATCTGCCACAAACATCTATCCCTTGCTGTTCACTACACACAGCACACAATACAGTTCTTTTCACCTTCCCGTGTCCCAATAAACGTTAAATATACAGCACATACCCCCCACATGACACGCCACAGATTCACATATAACCCATTCTTCACACTATTCTCTTACATTCCATACCCACACATTTACACAGCACATACCCTCCCGAAAGCCCTCTCTGTCATCCCAAAGCTTAAGGCCAGAGGTGCTCAGCAGAGTGCTTGCTTGGTACTTATACTGTCTGCTCAGAGAAGAGCATCTGTTTTCTTTTTTCTTTTTTAAAGATTTATTTACTATATATACAGAAGGGGGTACCAGAAGTCATCATAGATGGTTGTGAGACACCATGTGGTTGCTGGGAATTGAACCCCGCTCCTCTGGAAGAGCAGTCAGTGCTCCTAACCTCTGAGCCATCTCTCCAGCCACGTCTGGTGTGAAGAAGAGCAGGGTAGGTGGAAGGCACAGTGTGCTTCATGTGTAACAGAAGTGTGTGTGTGTCTGTCTGTCTGTCTGTCCATTCATCCTCCTTGGCCAACTTTGTCCCCAACCATGCTTCTTTAGGAGGAGTGCCACTGTCCTGCTCCCTGACTTCCTCTCAGCACATGCCCCCCCCCCAGGCCCTGTAAGCAGTGCCCCACCCGATGCTTCCACTAACCCAATAGCTGGCCCCACTTAGCACCTATGTGGGGATCCCACCCTTCTGTCCTTCCAAGTGCCATGATGCCCAGACAGCGAGGATCTTTCCTTCTAGGAAAGCTGCCCGCAGTGAGGAATTGAGAGGTTCTCTGGAGCCCCATGGCAGCTTCTGGGGCTGGAGGCAACTGGGGTACAGGTGGCCTGGTTGACCAAGTGTTCAACAACTTTAGTCCCTTGGCTGGCAAGGTCAAGGAGCCTCATTCCTGTTCCGTCTGGTCAAGCCGAGGTCCTAGCTGGAGGGGTGAGGGGATGGGTACCCAGCCTTGAGCCCTGCTAGGGTACAGAAGGAACTGGCAAGGCTTGGTGGGGTGTGTCACCAGGGTCAGCGGGGTAAGGAGTCCTGAGGTAACAGTGCAAGCACTCTCAGCCATGTATGTCTAAGGGGCTCCTGGGTGCTCAGACCCTGTGTGTGTGTGTGTGTGTGTGTGTGTGTGTGTGTGTGATTTAAAAGCATCATGCCTGGGTGTGATGAGCGCCCTGAGCCTTGGTTACCACAGCTGCCCTTAAGCAGCAGAGGAAGATGGCTAACCTCCAGTCAGGGCTGTCCAAGGGCTAAGGCCAAGGGAGGTTGACAGCCTTGTCCAAGGTCACACACAACAATTGAACATGCAGGAGGGCTTAGCCCCAGCCTTCAGATTCTGAGTCGCAGCCCGCAGCCTTGGCTGTGGGCCATCTCTCAGGTGGCCTGAGATCTACTGATCTCAGCCTGGATGGAGAAGAAGGAACTCTGCCTTTGCTGCAGCCGGAGAGACTGAAATCAAACTATGTCTTTTTGTTCGGATGGTTTTGTTTTTGTTTTCCCATTCTTAGGACCCCAGGATAGGCAGACCCCAAGACTGCTCAAGAACACACCCTGCTCCTGTGTGTGAGGGGTGGCGGCGCCCTACACTGAATACATGTGAACTGACCCAGGAAGGTACACAGGCAGCCGTGCATCAGCGACTCCAAAGAAATGGGTGATTTATTTTCAATGTGGGCTAGAAAATTAACTCATTAAAACTTTATTCTCTGCCTCCTGGCACCAAATGTTGGAATGGAGCTTTGGTGCAAACATAAAGTTGTGAATTTATTCTTGAATATCGATCGTTTCAGCCTGGCGTCAGCGACAGCCGTCCTTCTGGCTACCCTATTTCCATGTCATTACCTCGGCTTCTGCAAACACAGGGCTGGGAAAGATTATGCAAGCTGAGTCTACTCTCTCCATATCTTCTTTCATTGAGGTCAGGGCTGAGTGGATAATCCGCAGAAGTCCATAGTCCCAAATCGTATTTAATTGGTAGAGGTAGCAGCTGTGGGTGTGTTTGAGAATACACAGGTGCTTTTAACTAGGGTGGGGCATCAATCACACTGACTTGCCATTCTGGAGTCACAGGTGGAAGGAGGGCTCTGGGAACCCCCATGCTGGAGGATAGTGTAGGACTCTAGGATACAATCCTATTGGCCTTTGCTTCTCCGACAGGTCTTTTCAAATTACATAGAAACTCTGTGTCTGAGTGTAATTCTCTAGCCCCCTGTAAGAGGACATTGGGATAACACTACTATGCAAATTGCCACCCAATATTACAGCCTGCTGGCTGGGCACTTAGGTACCAAGAGCCATGTGCATGCCAACCAGTCTCCAGGGCCACAATGGGACCGTGCCTTAAAGACCCATCCCCAGATGTTTATCTAGACATCTGTTTCCCTCTACAGGCCTTGACCCTAAGCCCTATTGGCTGGCCACCTCAGCCAGGCTTCTCTGGAACGGGATACCTCCCACCCCACCACCTTTGCCTAATGGTGCCATTTCATGTTTATCTGGTCAGATGATTCCAGCTGGGCAGGAGCTCCTGTGGTCTGGGAGTTCCTGGAGCATGATTCATTTATCATTTTCAAGTCCTCAGCTAGCTGCCTTCTGGTCATTGCTGGGCCACAGAAGCCCTGCATCCCAGAATGTGCCCAAGTAGGAGGGTGCAGTTATGTGAGGCAGGATGGAGTTAGGACTAAGGGTCCAGAGACAGACTCTGCTTCATGCTGACAGTCACCATGTGACCTTGACCCAGTCACTCCCCTCTCTGGGCCTCCTTTTCTTGTGTGAGCCTTGAGACTCCAAGCAGGATCTTCAGCCTCTCTTTCTCGGGCTTCCAGAGATCTGTGGGGGTGGAGGACACCCTCTAAAGACAAGGGAAGATAGATTTCTGAAGTACTGTAGGACTGGTAGGTGAGCCGCTCTCACTGAGGACACGTGGACATCGAGTGTAGGCCTCATGGGTGGAAAGGCCACCACCTGGTTCTTATCACCAAGCGTTAGTCCAAACTCCCTGCACTTGTGAATCTTAAATTCTAGTGAAGAGAGATGGACAAATGAGCTTGATAAAATTAAGTGAGGAGCAGGTGATGGGAACAAAGTCTAGGAAGGAGAGCATCAGGTGGTATGATTGGGCAGGGATGGTGTTTTAAATGCAGTCACCTGTGATGACCTTTGCCATCTGAGCTGTGTGGACACTGGCAGGAAAGGGTGTCTCGGGGGGTTGGAACAGCAGCTGTAAGGTCCGAGGCAATGGCTGGCATGTTTGGGATATGCAAGGAATCTGGTGTGATCAGAAGGAGAGCTGGGAGGTGGACAGGAGAGAGAGAGAAGGTAAGGGTCTGTCTGTCCTGGCACATAGCCCCCAAGGCTATCATGAGGCTATAATCATAATACAAGCAAAAGGTTAGCTGGATGTTAGCATGCTTTCTTGGAATCCTAGCACCTGGGAGACTGAGGGGGGAGCATTGCCAGTTGGGTGCTGACCTGGGATCGCAGTGAGACCTGAGACCTGGTCTCAACACAACAATGACAAAATGACACCATAGGGTTTTATGTTTCAATCACAGTACCGCTCTGCCTGCTGGGTATAAAACTGACTGGGAAGGGTACAAGGGACAAGATTGTCTCCAGGAGCTTATAGGCAGAGTGGGGGAAGAAGGAGGGTGCCTACCTCCTTATATCCACTGTAGAAGTGATGAAGGGGCCATATCTCAGGGACAGAGGTAGCTGGTCACTTAGGGAGAGGCTTCTGAGGCCATACAAGTCTCTGCTGTAGAGTGTGGATTGATAGAGCCAAGGGCAGTAGACTCACGTTGATAAGCAGCAGGTTCTGCGCTGGTCAGTTGGACTCGCTGTGTGCTGTCCCCAACATTGGCCAGTTCAATGTCAGCCTCAACCCCACATTAAGTGCCATAGCCATGGTCCAGTCTGTTACCCGGAAAAGCAACTACCCCAGGTCACATGCCTGAGGGTACAGGTCTAATTCCAGAGCCTGGGCCTGAGGCAGGACAGGGAGAGAGTGTGGGTGGTTCTCAGAACCACCAGGCCTCAGTTCCTCTAATCCGTCAATGGGTGATGTCCCTGGCTTTGGCAGATGTTTTCCAGAACAGTCAACTCCACATCTATGGAAATACCTGTGGATCTTGCTTTTCTCTGGTGCCCTGGTGACATGGGTCGGCCACCACCACGGGCTTCAGGGTTGCCTATGAATAACATGGTATGACTCAGTGACCTAAGAGCTTACCTCGCTCAGTAATGTATTCACATATTCAGTGACAGCATTTTTTTTTCAGACAGTTTCCTTCTGCGCAGGACCAAGTTCTTCCCCCAAGGAACTGCAGAGTGGGTGGTTTCACTCATGTGGTCAGGCATCCTGTTATATTCGGCTATCTTAGTATTTTTTCCTTGCTGTGATAAAGTACACTGGCCAAAACTAACTTGGGGGCAGAAAAGGGTCATTTATTTGGCTTCCACTTCTGGGTCATAATCCATCATTGAGAGGAGTTAAAGTGGAATCTCAAGCAGAAGCTTGAAGCAGAGTCCCGGAGGGATGCTGCCGCCGACCCAGTCCCTCCTGAGCCGTACAGCTTCCTTCCTGTCTTCCTTCCATTTAAAGATTCATTTATTTATTTATTACAGTGTTCTGTCTGCATGTATGCCTGTAAGCCAGAAGAGGGCGCTAGCTGACTTAGTCCTTCATGGGCTCATTCTTAGCTCTCTCTTTTTCTCTCTCTCCCTCCATCTATCTATCTTTCTATCTGTCTGTCTGTCTGTCTGTCTATCTATCTATCTATCTATCTATCTATCTATCTATTATTTATTATATAGTGTTCTGCTTGTACGTATGGCTGCAGGCCAGAAGAGGACACCAGATCGTGTTATAGATGATTGTGAGCCGCCATGTGGTTGCTGGAAATTGAACTCAGGACCTCTGGAAGAGCAGCCATTGCTCTTAACTGCTGAGCCATCTCTCCAGCCCCGTACTTAGTTTTCTTATTCAGCAGGACCACCTGTCTAGAGATGGTGCCACCCACAGTGAGCTGGACACTCCCCTTCGATCAATAATCAAGACAGCCTCCCATGGGCCAATCTGATCAATCAATTCCTCAATCAAAGCTTTACTCTAAGACAATTCTAGATTGTGTCAATTGACAAAGGTTACCAGGACACCAACTCTATTGTTTGAACAAAAACAGCAATAACGAGACTGTAAATAAGCAAACATTTTTTTTTCTGGCATATTTTGATTTACAGAAGTTGGGGGGTGGGCTAGATTTGATCTATGGCTTTGATTCCCCAGCTCCTGTCTTATTGCCACACGAAGGCAGAGGGGTGAAGTCTCTGATGGAATATACGTACTCTGAGGATAACAGTAAGAGTCTGAAAACAGGAAATGACCTTGACCTGGAGATAGAGGAACCAACATGGGGATTATGGCTGCTGTTCAGCTTCCAGGAGGAAATGCCTCTTGAGCTTGGTTGAAAAAAATATAAGAACATAAAGTCAGTGAACTGTGGTATACTATGTGCAAAGGCCCTAGGGAGGCGGGTGAGATGCTGCATTAGAGGTTGGTTTTTTGTTGTAAGGGACCAGGGCAAGGATGGGGGGGATGATGCTGGGTGCGGAATGGGGCTGGTCATGTCCCTGGAGTGGCTTTTGCAGTAGTGACATGCTTGGCTTTGCATTTTATGAAAGGTGCTTTGGTGGCAAGTGCAGAAGCGACCTGTGATTGAGCAATGGCAGTTATGGTGGTCAGTGGCTCTATCACGGGCAGGTGGGCCTTGGGCTTGAAGCATGAAGAACACAGGCTGTGATGGCAATGAGAATGGGCAGTCCTGCAAACAGGGAAGGGATGCCACCCTGGAAGACCGTGGGGCAGACCCAGAGGTACGGGAAGAGATAGTCCTAGGGAAGTAGTCCGGGGGCAGCTACTGCTGAGAAGTCAAGTTTAAGACAATGAAAGTGTCCTCAGATCAGAGGTCTCCCAGGACTCCACCAAGAGCCACACTGTAGCCTGGGGAGGAAGGACCACCATAGAGCAGAGGGACAAGGGAACAGAAGCCGCGTGGCCATGACGATCACCAAGTATAGCATGTGAGGGAGTCTTCAGGAAGGAGGCTAGGACGGGAGACATGGGAGAGCCATGCTAGGTGACTTTGGAAGCTGGGCAAGGGTCCAGAGGGACAGAGGAAGTGTGAAGCATGAGGCAGGAGCAGGTGGCGGCTGCCCTGGCCTGCATGTAGTGACAAGGCCAAGTTGGGGAGATCACAGGACCGGCTGCCTGCGTGGGCCTCAGCACCCTCGTCTACCCCTGGATCCTTGCACACGCTATGCTCTGTCAATGCTACCCTTCCTGTCTCTTTAGCTGCTCTCTTCCCATCCTCCCGTTAGGTCTTGGCTCAACCATCAGCCTCCACATTCTCTGTTTGCCTTGGTGCATTCCTTACTGTTTTTACATTATGTTCAAATTCCTTTTTTTAAAAAAAAATATTTATTTTTATTTCACATGCATTGATGTTTTTACCTGCATGTATGACTGTGTGAAGGTGTCAGATCCTCTGGAACTGAATCTATAGAGAGTTAGTTGTGAGCTGCTAAGTGGGTGCTGGGAATTGAATCTGGGTCCTCTGGAAGAGCAGCTATCTCCCCAGCCTCATTATGCTCACATTCTTAACTCGTAGGTTTCCACATCTGCTTCATGGTCAGATCCACAAAGATGGCTTAAAATCACTGGGTCCATATCATTTTTTTAAAAAATTTATTTAACTTTATGTGCATTGGTATCAGATCCCCTGGAACTGGAGTTACAGACAGTTGTGAGCTGCCATGTAGGTGCTGGGAATTGAGCCCAGGTCCTCTGGAAGAGCAGCAGGCGCTCTCAACTGCTGAGCCATCTCTCCAGCCCCACCCCCATAGCACTCTTGTGTTGAGCCAGCCTCCTGTGGGCCAGGGTTGCCAGCCTTTCCCTCCCCTCCCCGAGGGCAGCTTCCCAAGGCCCTGGTTAACAGCCATGGTGCCTCTACAGCTTCCTCTCCTTAGATTTGCAGTTTCTCCCACCTCATGCCCTGGTCTGTGGTGGCCTGAACCTTTGCCACATGCAGTGTCTTCATCTCAGGTTGGCCTTTTAACTCTCATGGTTCAGATGTAGAACTCTTCCTGATAACCAGCTATTTGAGAGGCAGTCTTTTCTGGTACACTCTCTGCCCCATACTGTGCCAAGCCATTTCCAGGTTCCTGGTGAATGGCTCTAATTCAAAACCAGCCCATGTTTAATGGATGCCATTTATGGTCACATGAATTTCCAAAGTGGTTCTAGAAGGTGGGTTCTATTGTCTGTATTTTTTGGAGATAGGGTCTCACTATGTCTCCCTGGTGGTTACAAACTAAAAATATAGCAAGATTTCCTGAATTCTGAGGGGGAGGAATTTGATGGAGAATCCCATTTACAGCTAAGTGTTCCAAGGTGTCTGTCTGTCTGTCTCATATCTGGCTGCTTTGGGTCTCTGCATCTGTTCCCATCCGATATAGAGAAAGCTTCTCTGATGATGGTTGAATAAGGCACTGATCTATATGAGTGTAGCTGAGTATCATTAGGAATCATTTTATCACTACATTTTCATATGACTAGTAGTATTTGGTTTTACCCTAGGTCTCTAGGTGATTTAGTCTCTGGTTCTTGTCATCCAAGCAGTCTTGGTATGGGTCTCATCTCTTGGAGTGGGCTTTAGGTCAAATCAGACATTGCTTGGTTTTCCCACAAGCTTTGTGCTACCATTGCCCTAGTATATTTTACAGGCAGGATATATCGCCTTGTAGAGTCAGGGTTTTGCAGCTGGGTTGGTATATGTTTCTTCTGGGCACTGCAGAGTACCAGAAGGAAGAGAGGATGGAGGACACCAGGAGAACAAGGCCCTCCAAATCAACCAAGCAAGGCTCACATGAGCTCACAGAGACTGAAGCAGCAAGCACAGGCCTGCAGGGGTCAGCACTGGGTCCTGTACATAGAGCATGGCTTTTAGTTGAGTGTCTGAATGGCCTCCTGAGTGTGGGAACCAGCAGGTTCTGATTCTTGTGCCTTCTCCTGGGATCCTTTCCTTCTTCTGTTGGTTTGTCTTGTCCAACATCGATGTGATGGTTTTGTTTTATCTTACTATATTTTATTTTGTCAGGTTTCATTGCTATTTCTTAGAAGCCTATTCTTTTGTAATGAGAGACAGAAAGAGAGTGGATGGGGGAGTAACTAGGAAAAGTAGAGGGAGGGAAACAGTCAGGGTAGATTGTATGAAAAAAGAATCTGGGGCTGGAGAGATGGCTCAGCGGTTAAGAACACTGTCTGTTCTTCCAGAGGACCTGGGTTCGATTCCCAGCTACTACATGGCAGCTAACAACTGTCTGTAGTTCCAGTTCCAGGCAAACACCAAGGCAAATAAATAAATAAATAAAGTTTAAAAAAGAAAAAAGAAAAAAGAATCGATTTTTAATAGAGAGGAAAATATAGAAAGAGGCCAGAAAAATGGCTCAGCTGGTAAGAGCACTCTTAGAGAGAACTGGGGTTCATTTCCCAGCATGCACCAGGCTGGCCACAACTATTTGTAACTCTCACCCATCTATCCCACCAGCACCATACTCAGCTTTAATTTGGAGATCTGTAAGGCCTGGATCACTGTTTATCCTCCTTTTAGAGTTTAAATTTTAGTTTAATGTGTTTTTTTGTATAATTAATTACTAGCTGTTTTATTCCTTGGTTGGTTATACTTTTCCGCTGGGTGATTAAGTCCGTGCAGGTGGCCCCAAATGAACTATTTTGCTGTTTAAAGCTGAGGTCAGTTGAGACTCTTTAGAAGTTACTCTTAGAGATTTGGTGGGAGCCTCATGGCTCCTTTAGGTGGTGGTGGTACTTTTTAATATTTATTTTTAGATATGTGTAGGTATGTGCACAAGTACAGGTGCCCATAGAGGCCAGGAGAGGGGGTTGGATCCCCTGGAGCTGGATTTACAGGCAGCTGTAAGCTGTCCTCTGCGGGGCTGCCAACTGAGCTCAGGTCCTCTGAGAGGTTATGCATTCTTATTTTTTTTTTAAAAGATTTATTTATTGATTATACAGTAGACAGAAGAGGGCACCAGATGTCATCATAGATGGTTATGAGCCACCATGTGGTTGCCGGGAATTGAACTCAGGATCTCTGGAAGAACAGTCAATACTCTTAACCTCTGAGCCATCTCTACAGCCCAACTACTCTGTATTTTAATGAAACACAGAAAGCTATATCTGAAATAGAGATTTGTAGCAATCATGGAGGCAATATTTATTTTAACTAATACATTTGAATGAACTAGTTTATTAATGATTTAGGTATTTAGAAACTGCATTTTTTTAACCATTCATTTCTTATTTGGGCTCATAAAATTCCAAATCAGGATAAGATTCTGATTTTTTTTGCTTTAATTCATGTCTGCCCCCTTTCATGTGGGCTGTGTACTTCTGCAGTAAACATTAATTACTTAGGGAAAGCTGAAGGCATAGACGTAGTTCACTGTTCCTCCAATTCTGGGCTTGAAGGAGCAGCAGAACCCAGGGACCACACCTTTGAAGAGGGCTGTGCCCATATTTTGAAAGTCAGGTTCTTCACCCAAACAACAGAGACTTCAGAACAGACACAAAGATCATATAAATTATATCTTGACTCAGACTGTTTAGTTACATACACCCTTTGCTTTTTGCTTTACAATTTTAGTCACACTATCAACTAAAAAGAATTTGGGCTAATGAAACGTTTAACTTATGGACCATATGACAGCACATGTAGACAACATACATATACATAGTTATGTATAAAAACAGATTTTAAAAATGTCAAAGGCACCACGTGATGGTGGCGCATACTTTTAGTCCCAGAACTCAGGAGATAGAGGTAGCCTGGTGTACAAAGTGAGTTCCAAGACAGCCAGAGTTGTTATATAGAGAAACCATGTCTTGAGCTCCCTACCCCCATTCCCCACTCCCCCCACCCCCACCCCTGCCATACACACACACACAAAACACAACACACACAAAAGGCAAAAATTTGTAACTTTTGTAAGCTTTAAGTTTATGTTAATAAGGTCATTTTTCATAGTATTAACAATCCTTAACCCAAAATCTAGACCTTCAAAGAAATGACTGTCGGTATAAATAAAACAGAAGGATTTTAGTTTTAAAGATACAGAGCCTAACCTGATGAGTCCTAGGCTTTAACAAGGAGGTGTGAGCACCATTGCTTGGTTCTTAAAATATTCTTATTTAATTGAACAAGACAAGAGCCTTGAAAAGCCTGTTTGCTGATGGAGGAGAGCACAGGTGAGCAAGCAATATTTTTTTATATTTTAATATCATAAATAAGCTAAAATATGTCTTAAATTATAAGCATTAGTATTATCTTAAGATTTAATAATAGCTATTTTTATTACATTTGGATAATGTAATATCCATTTTAATTTATTGTTGGCTTGGTTTGCACTGCCTATAATTTTCATTGTGAAAAGGGAATTTAACATAAAGATCTTTGATAAAGCTTTTACCCATAATTTTACATATGTCACAGCCTTAGTGAAAAGTTTACATTTCTCACTTGTATAATAAAAACATTCCTGAAAAATGGCATACACCTTTAACCCAGCACTTAGAAGGCAGAGGCAAGCTGATCTCTCTGAGTTCAAGGCCAACTTGGTCTATTAAGTTACTTCTAGGCCATCTAAGGCTATACCCTGAGCTTCTGTCTGAAAAAAAAAAAAAAGAATAGTTTTCAAAAACAAATCCATAACAATCTAATAAAAATAATCTTAAATGCACATTATTTAGAAGTATTTTGATTAACATAAAACATTTTTATTGTCTATTATGTTTTGTTATTCATTACTTTTTTAAAAAGTGAAATAGAATTATTTTCTTTTAGAACCTATATTTGAAGGAAATCAATCAAAATCTGTGTATCTAATGTAAATTTTATGGAACTTTTATGACACTTATGAATGTTACTTTATATAAGCAAGTAGCATTTTGAAGTCTTACGAGGGGCTGGCTAGATGTCTCAGGGGATGGATGGAGGCATGTGCTGGTAGGCCCATTGCCCTGCACTGATCCCTGGGACACAGTGGAAGGAGAGAACTGATTGCTTCCGTTTGTCCTTCGACCTCCACATGTGCTGTGACACCTATACTCACCCCCACACCCCCGAATAAATAAATAAATAAATGCTACATTTAAAAAACTATGAAATGTTCAGCAGACCCAAAGACACCATGTTAATATATTCTAAGAAATTAAGAGTGGCTAGGTTTTTAAGGCAGAGGTGCATCTTTAATGCAATCTACAAACACATGTATACTGGGCACACACAGAGTTTTGAAATAGGCCAAAAGAGAAAATAAAAAGTAAATTTAGGGGCTGGAGAGATGGCTCAGTGGTTAACAGCACTGGCTGCTCTTCCAGAGGACCCGGGTTCGATTCCCAGTACCCACATGGCAGCTTACAACTGTCTATAGTTCCAATTCCAGGCAAACACCAAGGCAAATAATTAAATAAAAAAAAAGAGTAAATTTAATGCACGCTTAAAAAAATGAATGGAAAAACCTGAGGTAGCTCTAGGTTCTGCCCCTAGACAGTTAAGTCAGGGGCTTTAGAAATGACATATGTGTCATATGGACAGTCATATGGGGCACCTGTGAACCCACACGGCATGACCATGTTTGACAGGACTCTGTTACTGAAGTAAGACTTTGTTCCCTCTGTCTTTGGAGGGAAAGAGGCTAACTCTTGGGCATCAATAAATAATTCTGCCTTTTGGTTTTTTTACTCAGTGTGTTCTGTCTGGTACCTTCAGTCCTGTGAGCTGGTCACATCAGGGTTCCTTCCTTCAGGCCTCAGTGTGAACAGCGGGAATGCAGTATCTAAAAGCTGAACTTGTGGGCCTGAGGGTGAAGTTCTTGGGTTAAAATATTCATTTGGGCTAGTGAGTTCTAGAACAGTCTTTGGGTAGGAGAAGGAGAAAGGGAATAGGCTCCTGTGTGTCTCAGACTTCCTCCATTCAGGTAAGATGGAGAAAGGTGTGGAGGTGGCCTGGGGCTCCCAGAGTGGGAGAAAACATAGTCCCTGAGTCCTGTTGCCCAGTGCTTCTGTTAGAAAAGTGGAGTTTGGGCACTAAGGGGTACCCTTTTCTTTGCATTGCCCCCATCCTGGTAGAGAGCCATGAGAAGCACATCCTATTATATCCATCTGTGTGACCAAATTAATCCTGCTGCAGGATGATGCTGTAGTTTAATTTCCTGTCTTTATCTGAATTCTTCATCACCCAGCTTGGACTGAGGCCAGGAGGGGATTCCAGGAAAATCAAAGCCCTCTTTCCCTTCATATTTTTAGGGCAAACCTTATTCTAGTTCTTGAGGTTGAACAGTTGCAGAGTCCAAGGGACAGGCTTGGTGAAGAGCCAAGGACATTCCTCTTGGCCTCCAAGTCCTCAAGGACATCCATGGATCAAGGCTTTCTTCCATCGTTTGTTACCCAGGCATCCCAAGGCTGGTCTGAGAGGAGCCGCAGAAGGATCAGAAATTCTGGGTTTGATCCGCACTCTTCCCCAGTCATGGTCTAAACTCATTGCTTACATTGTCACTCTCAGAACTGTGTCCTGTGATCTAGTCCCTTCTGTGACATCCTGGGATGATTGCTTTTATCTTGGTGAATTAAGATCATTCTCCCAAGAAGTGGGGAAGCAACCAATACAATATAGCGATTGGACTGCTATGTCAGAGACGAGTTTGAAGTTTATGATGGCTTTAGCTTTTTTCTTTGGTTTTAAATTGCCATTGAGGTTAAGAGTGCAGATGGGTGGTTCTCTCTACTTTCTTTGGACCTCATATTTAGAAGACTGTCTTGTCACTTGGGAAATAATCTCCATATCCTTGGGGATAAAACTATCTGTAGTAAAGAGACAAAGAGAAATTGAAAGCAATTAGGGCATAATGAAGAAATAACAAGGCATTGATGTAGAGCAAGGGGCAAGCATAGTTAACTAAGAGTTCCCAGGGGGTCAGTATGGGAAACCAGCTGGCTTTAGGACCCTGAGGGAGACAGAGTCAGTGCAAGTCTCTGGGGAATTATCTGTGTGGGATAAGAGTTTGGCCAGAGCCACAGCAGTGCCCTGTGCACAGCTCTGCCTGACATTCCTGTCATCTTAGTGGATGCTTGGTGTGGAGGATTGAGGGAGGGAGAAGTTGTGGATGGGTGAATACCAGCAGCACAGGAAAGTACCAGTGTGTGCTGCCATTATTAGTGCCAACATGGCTGTCCCGTAGCTGGTTGTTCATTGGTCAGTGGTCAACTCCACAAATTTGCCAGATTTAGCCAATTTGAAGTGCCACTCTGCTTCACAGTATCCACCAGCGTGTACGTTATTGTCTCGACTTCCATCCCAGAAGGGTAAAGGGGGACCAAACATATCGTTGGCCCTTGGCCATAAGGGCTGTGGAGAAAAAGACCAGAAGGGAGGGGCGTCTCCATGCTGCCCTTCTGAGGGAGCCTGCCCACCTTCAAGTGAAAGGTAGAGCAAAGAAAGCTGGCAGACGTAAGGAATAGCACAGATCTACCTCCTGGCCAGCTTGCCAGCTGATTCAGCCTGATCCGAGTTCAGGGTGTACCTGTTGAGATTTTCAGGTTCTTATGCCCCAGAACAATAAATTGGACCAGGGACAGATAGTAAATAGGAATAGAGTTGGTTTATTAAGAAAGGTAAAAGACCCTCCTGAGGGCCAAAAGACAGCCACTCTCAAGTCCAGTGGCATGTGAATTCTGATCCTTTCTAGGGTATTTACACCTGCCTTTCCCTTTATGGGAGCATTTTTCAAGCATGCGCTGTTTGTTACATGCAGCCAGAATGATGCTTCTTGCTGTGTTAAATGGACTTACACATGAGTTTGGATCCTTTCCTTCCACCTCTCTCTGTCTCTCTCACCCAAAGGAGCTGTAGACCTTAAGGCAAGAGCTAAATATTTAATTGAAAATCTTAGATAAAGCTTGGTGACATGGACTGTGTGACTGGTTCTTAGACACACTATCAAAAATATAAGCCACCGGGGCTGGAGAGATGGCTCAGTGGTTAATAGCACCGGCTGCTCTTCCAGAGGACCCGGGTTCGATTCCCAGCACCCACATGGCAGCTAACAACTGTCTGTAGTTCCAGTTCCAGGCAAACACCAAGGCAAATAAATAAATAAATAAAGTTTAAAAAAAAAAGATTTAAAAATATAAGCCACCAAATAATAGACTTCATCAAAATTAAACACCTTTATGTCTTAAAGAACATCACAACTCTAAGGTTAAAAGATTGTTTTGCAAATGATGGGTTGGACACTCCCCTGTGGGGACAGCAATCTAGCAGGGAATGCATCGTGACAGACTGTAGCTCCCTCTCTGAGGAGAAGCTGCAGTCTAGAATATGTGAATGACATAATTCAACAATAAAAAGAATATTCAGCCTGAGTTCCCATATGGGGGACTCTGTGACCCATGCGGTGATAGAATAGATTCCTCAGGTTGTTCTCTGATCTCCACACTGACACTGTGGCACACAGTACCCCCTCCCTTAAAATATATTCACTTTTTAGATATTTTTCTTAAGAAAATAATCAAATGGCTGGTGAGTGGTGAACAACTGCCCAGTTCATCAGACAGTAGAGAAATGCAGGTCAGAACCACAGCAAGGTACCACCTCCACCCCCCCTGAACTCTGTAACACGGGAAAGCGTGCAACCTGTGTACAGACATTGTGAGTGGGAACACACACTCATGCCGTCACCCTGGAAGAGAGTTTGGTGACTCCTTAAAATATCAAACATAGTTCCCACACAACCTTGTAATTTTCCTCCGTAAGTGTAGCCAAGATAAGTGAAGATATATGTGGCTATTCATAACAGTTCATAATAAAACCCCAAAGCAAAAATAGCCCAAATGTTCATAAATGAATAAATGGATAAATAAAAGCATGTTATTTATGTAGTCTATCATTTAGCAATAAAGAACTAATACAGGCTGGTCATTAGTCCCAGCAGTCAGGAGGCAGAGGTAGACAGATTTCTGTGAGTCTGAGGCCAGGCTGTTTTTTTTTTTGTTTTTGTTTTCTGAGGCATGATTTCTTTGTGTGGCTTTGGCTGTCCTGGACCTCACTCTCTAGAGCAGGCTGGCCTTGAACTCAGAGATCCACTTGCCTCTGCCTTTTGAGTGCGTGCACCACCACCTGCTAGCTCAGCCTGTTCTACAAAGTGAGTTCCAGGACAGCCAGGGCTACACAGAGAAATCCTATCTTGAAAAAACAAAAACAAAGCAAACAACAACAACAACAAAAACCCCAACCAACCAAAAACTAATACAGGCTATCGAATGTATGTAGCTTAATACAGTAAAGGAAAGAATCTAGTTACAAGCAGACATGCCAGCATCTGGGAGACTGAGGTGTAGGATTATGAGTTCAAGACCAGCCTCTATAGTGAGAGCCTATCTCAAAAGCAAACAAGCCACATGTCAAGAATGTGTATCTTAGAAATGTGTGCATGTGACACAGGAGAAACCAATGACAACACAGCACAGGTCCTGCCCTAGCTGGACAGGAGCTGAAGAGGCGCATACCCCTTTGAACGGCAGAGCAGTGTGAGAGAGGGCGCAGGGAGCAGGGTGGACTTTGGAAGCTTGTGAGGGCCTAGCTTTAACCGAAGACCAGAATCTGTGGTCATCTTGTTACAGATGTGTATCTATAGATACATGGTTATGGTTACACATATATGCACAGTATATATAGCACATATATGCATGTGTAATTATATAATGTTTAATTATGTATACATATATACTATATATACTTGTGTGTGGGGGTGTAGTGGTGCTGAGTAAACATGCTAAGGAAGGACTACCATTTTATTATACCCCAGCCATGTAGCAGTAGAAATTCTATTACTAATGAAATAACATCATAGTACTACTATGTATACAGTAGGATACTATTTAGCCCCTTAGTGATGAAGACAAAATGTAAAGGAAAAGAGAAATGAAGCAGAGTGCCAGCTTATGGTATGGCCTAGACATAAGACAGAATGAGTACTGGCCTGAGTGTGCCAAGTGCCTTAGTTCTCTGGTTGGTAGGATTATGGGGTTCCGCACCCCATGTGTCTGTCTCTTTCTTCTCTATCACCTTTGGTTTTTCTGTCTCCAGTGAATGCTACCTCTTTGCTCTAGGGCTGCTAGGAGGAACAGGGTCTGAAAAGGTGGGAAAAGATCTTGAGCAAGCACTGGAGGCCAGTCCAGGAAGTGAAGAGGCTGGGAGAGTCTCTGTCATGGAGCCAGGCAGAGTGCAGGCTGAGCCATTCTGTGGAAGGCAGGGATCACAGAGGCTGAAGCCGACCTCAGTGAGAGCCTTGCTCCTTTCTAGAGCTGTGGGAGGTTAGATGCAAATTCCCACAGTTCTAGATGCAACTACAGGCTTTGGGGTGAGGCAGAGTCGGTCCTGTTGGGAGTGCGCTTGGGACTGTTTAACTCTTTGAGACTGTTTCCTCAGCTGTTAAGTGAGAAGAATGTAAAATACAAAACACCTCAGATTGTTGTTTGGATTTGGTAGCTCACATGCAGCAGGTCCCTGTCAGGGCCGAGCATGCCCACACTGCCTTACTGGAGCCTGTCATCTATGCATGATACGGTCTCCACACTCAGCACCTTTGTGCCACAGAGGGAGAAACATCCATAGTCTTTAGCTTGGAACTGTCTCCTGGTCCTTGGGGTAGAGCTTTTGGGATGTTCATCCCCCTGTCTTCCTCTCTTCTTCAGCTGGCCCCTCTGCCACCATGAGGAACATCTTCAAGAGGAACCAGGAGCCCATTGTGGCTCCTGCCAGCACCACGGCCACGATGCCTGTCAGACCTGTGGACAACTCCACAGAGAGTACGGGCACTGGGGAGAGCCAGGAAGACATGTTTGCCAAGCTGAAGGATAAATTCTTCAATGAGATCAACAAGATCCCCTGTGAGTAACCCTGGTGGCCAGGAGGGTTGCAGGGCTAATACTGGGAGGCTCCTGACAGGGCTGGGCCTGAGGAGGCAGGGTACCACAGGGACGGGATGGGCTCCCTCTTTGGGTCTCAGCTTGAAATTTTTATGGAAACCCTATAAAGCATGGACGGGGAGTATGGCCAAAAATAAACAAGGCCACCAAAGGGACTTAGTGTTACATGTCCAGGCTTCAGGGAGTGAGTTCAACTCTAAGTTCAACTTTAAAATCCCACCAAAGGATTAAAAATAAAAGGTGAAAAAACTATTAGATAGGAGATTCACGTTTACACCAGCATTTAGAAACTGCTTTATTTTGGAGTGCAGAAGAACAGAGCTTTCTGACCTAGCAAAGGCTCTCTGTACGAACCTGGTCCCCTTTGCAGGATCAGCCAGTAGGTGAGAACCAGGGCATCAGGACAGCAGAAGCATCATGGGGGCGGGGCAGGAGCATCATGGGGGCGGGGCAGGAGCATCATGGGGGCGGGGCAGTAAGGGCTCCCCAGCCCCTCTGGTTAAGCAAGGCCAGCCTTCTAGGAAAACTGGAGCTTAGAAAAGCTTTCTTCCTCTGGGTCAGGCTTCTGAGGACTGTCCGAGGGTCAGGCTCCACAGGCTCTTCTTTCCGTTGGCTGTGATGAGGTTAGCCAGTGTGCAAAGACCAAGTAACTGAAAACTGAATCAGTCCAAACTTCCATGTACACTCCAGCTGGCAGGCTGTGTCCACAAGGGGGCAGCTAAGAGCGAGGTATTCATATACCTCATGGATGTGGATAAAAATGTGGGGCCAGAGAATGGGGTAGTCACGGTCCCAACCTCACGCTTCTCCATGCTTGGGATGAGAACTTTGTGAGGGTCAGTGTGTTGATGCTGGGGTTCTGTGTGTTGGCAGTGCCGCCCTGGGCTCTGTCTGTGCAGTGTGTTGATGCTGGGCTCTGTGTTAGTCAGTGCTGCCCTGGGCTCTGTGTGTGCAGTGTGTTAACGGTGGGCTCTGTGTTGGCAGTGCCGCCCTGGGTTCTGTCTGTGCAGTGTGTTGATGCTGGGCTCTGTGTTAGTCAGTGCTGCCCTGGGCTCTGTGTGTGCAGTGTGTTAACACTGGGCTCTGTGTTGGCAGTGCCGCCCTGGGCTCTGTGTGTGCGCTGTGTTATCGCTGGGCTCTGTGTTGGCAGTGCCGCCCTGGGCTCTGTGTGTGCAGTGTGTTGATGCTGGGCTCTGTCTGTGCAGTGTATTAACACTGGGCTCTGTGT
>PVIH01016131.1:16501-46963 GCA_004025045.1 Sigmodon hispidus | reverse complement strand
GGGGAGGGGAGGGGAGGGGAGGGGAGGGGAGGGACTATGGATTATGAGTGTTGGAAGCAGAAAAGAAAT
The DNA here is from genome assembly GCA_004025045.1 of Sigmodon hispidus. NCBI lineage: Eukaryota > Metazoa > Chordata > Mammalia > Rodentia > Cricetidae > Sigmodon > Sigmodon hispidus. The sequence goes on along the minus strand of PVIH01016131.1, from coordinate 46,894 downwards.
GGACTTTTTCTGGCTTTTGACTTTCAAAATTCCAAGTGAAAAGTTTGACGGAGGACAAGGAATGACTCTTTAGAAGTTGCTCTAACATCTTTGAAGATGTTGCGTTTAGATAAAAATACTTAAGGTCATGTAATTATACTCTTCTATCTGAACCCCCTTCCTCCAAAACAACAGTTGTATTCACTGGAGGTCTGGCATCTCTGCAACTGTACATAGCACTTGGTGGAAGGAGATTCCTGGTATCATTAAATGGGTTCCAAATATGCTTCACCCCTGAGGGCTTAATATTTTGTTATCTATCCATGAGCCAAAATCCAAGGTGATGATCACTTCAGCATACCCTGGAGTTCAAAGCTTAAAGCCCAACAATTTTATTTATTTATAAGTCTCATTCCCTCAGTGAGACACTTCCTAAGATCCATGTTCTTTAGTCTCCCCTATGAAGACAAAAACCAGAAAACTGGTCTTGTGTTTGCCTCATATTACAGTGGTAGAGACTAGATTGGATGCTACTAAAGCATTGGTTGGGGGCGTTTGCTGCCAGGACATAAAAACTGCTGGTTTAGTTAGGACAGCATATCACATACGATCCTGCAAATACTTGTTTTCAATGAATCATTTCTGGCTAGTTGAATTGTGACCCTATTGTCAAAGTCCCCAAAGTTGGGCATATGCATGCCGCTTCCCTCTCTCTCCACGCCCACAACTAAGTGGCAAGACCAAGAGACTACAGCCGTTAGTGTATACTGCCTGAGGCCTGTACACCTTCCAGTCCCTGCTAAAGACTTCTAAAGAATGTCGAACAACAAGCTTCCCGAGTTTGGAGAGGAAAGGAAGCTGCCAGAGATTTGGTCGCAGTGGGCTCTCAAAACCTCCAGTATTCTTAGCTTCTGCTTATCTTGGGTAAAGCCTTTGTTAGAATTAAAAAAAATAAAATAAAAATAAAACAGCCCACTGGCTTGTGCAAACCAGCCTCTCGGTAAACTGCAGACACTTCCTGGTACCCGAGATGTGGGAATAATCGTCCAACTGGTCCCATTTCTATCCCAACTGGAAACAGGAAATGCATGGGTACAGTTTAAAACAAAAACAAAGAGACCGAAAGATAAACCAGATTGTCCCAGGGTTCAGGAGAGGTTTGTGCTAAGTGTTAGAAGGTTCAGATCTGGTGGATCCACCCCCACTTTCTGCCATTCCAGAAATTCCTTTGGGCGGGGACCGGGGAGCGAAAGGCTTGCTCTAAACTGCACAGCACTGCCATCTTCAGGGCCAATGGGGAAAATATTTTCCGGATCAGTCTGATAAATCATCTCCCTGAACACTTCATTTAAATATAATCAGATGCTTAAAACTTTGAAAGCAAGGAGCCTGGAAGAGACTTTTTTCTTCCTTTCTTTTAGCGTTTCCAAAGTTTGAAAAGTCAGTAGACACATTTTTTGGTGTGTGTATGTGATGTATGAACATTAAAATGTATATAATATTTGCCGATTGAAAAGTCATTTATGAGAAATGAGAAAGCTTAAATAGCCTACTCTGCACTGCCAGAGAACAGTACAACACAAACTCAAACATATTGTTCTGAAATTTTTTTTCTTTTTCCTTAAAAAGAAAGGATGGATTTAATGGTTCCTCGGTGCTGTTGGAACAGATGGTGTGATAAACATCTAGAGTGTTAGCCATCTCAGGAGCTGCCTTGAGTAAACAAATGCACCGAGAAAATCACTTTCCTCCCCAAAGAGTTTTTAGTTCGTTTTATTACGAAAATTTGGAGGTCTGCATTTTGAAAGTTGGATATCCTGAGGGGATAGTGGGAGAAACTACGGAGGGGAGAGGTTTTGGAGAAAGATTCAAAAAGACTGTCTTATTTCTGATGAAGAATGCTAATGTTGTCACGTAGTCCAAAAAACGAGATAGGGGACATCTAGGCTGGGGGTGGGTGGTACATGGCCCTACACACATGCGGTAAAGTAAGGTCAGATTCTCTTCCTGGCTCCACACCAGCTGTAAAGACCCCCAGGCCATCCTTGCTCTCTCTGGACTGACTTTTCTTTTGTTTGAAAAATCTGAGTGAAAACCAGATGAGCTCAACAGCTGTGCTACAGAAACTTGAATGTGCACCTGGGGATCTCATTAAGATGCAAATTGTAACCTGGGGTAGGGTCCAGCCTTTGAAATTCTTGCACGCTCCTAGGTAATGCTGATGCTGCTGATCCACAGGCCCCCTATTTACCTCCCTGACTTCTAAGAAACTTCCAGTGGTGATGCTCTGGCATTCCATAATAACTTAGTGACGCAGAGCTAGTTGAAAGGGTGCAGCATCTGCCTTTCCAGGGTCTGTGACTCAGAACTACATGTGGATAACACTACTTAGTATATATACCACATGTTGCACTGACTTTTAAAAAAAAAGAACTTTATTTTTAAGTATGTTTCTGTGTGAAGATATTACATGAGTGTAGTATGCAAAAAAGGCCAAGAATGGGTACCAGATCCCCTAGAGATGGAATTATGGGGAGTTCTGAGCCACCTGAGTGAATGTTATGAACCAAACTCAGGTCCTCTGCAAGAATGCTACACAACTCAACTGCTAAGACATCTTTGCATCCCTGTTGAATGGATTTAAAAAAAAAAAAAAAAGTAAATCAAGAGGGTTTGTTTTCTTTTTTGATCTGCTCGAAGATTAACCCAGAAGGGACCCGAAAGCACCGCCACAGCCCAAACAATATCTATATTATATAATTAACAGTGAAAATTGGCTTTGGAAAGCAGCTGAAATGAGGAAGGAATCCTTAGAAGTGGAAGCAGAGGCTAAGCTAGAAGGTGAGTTGCAGCCACCAAGTAGCATCTGATAACATATCAAGATCAACCCAAGACATCAGGGACCTTAAAAACTTCCTTTGTGGTTAGGGAGTCTTGGGAAAAACATCTGTAAGTCACATATCCAGAATACTCAAACCCCAACAGTATAAAAGGGTCATAGGCCAACAAAACAGCTCAGTGAGTAAAGATGGTTGTCACCAAGTGAGAACTGACTTCACAGTGTGGCATGCGTACCCACACACATAGTCAAGAAATGCATGTAATTTTTTAAAATAAAATAAAATATTTTCATTTTAAAATGGGCAAAGACTTAGAGCAGAGGCTTTCAAAAACAGGAATACAAATGGCAAACGAATGACTTCAGTATCAACAGCCCCTAGAGAGATTCAGACCAAAACCAGCATGAAGCACGGATTGATCACAAGAACTAGAGGAACATGGACAACACCATTCATGTATGCAGAAGCCGTAGAAGTCCATCCAGTGTCCTGCTCTAACACCCATACCACATACCAGCAATGTTTTTATCAAGACTGTGGACCTCCAAGAATGGGTCTGTGTCTGTTCATTTAGCATTGGAGCTGGGGGGGGAGGAATGCCTGACATATACATGGGTGCTGGAGATCTCACACTTACACAGCATGAGCCCTCTCCCCAGCCCCTAAGGAGAAGATTCTAAAATACTGAAAAGTTTACCCTTGAGTAGAAGTATTTGAAACCATGATCAATAAAGCAATTGTTTCCCAGACACTGATATAGCTCTCTTCCAGCAAATGCTCAGCCTCAACCATGACTTTATATCTTTCTCACAACCCTGTACTCCAGTCCCAGCAGCTATCATTCTAAGCCCATGGCACCCTTTCTTTTTCTAATTATCTGTAAGTTCTCAAATAAGTCTTTACCTACCATTTTTAACATACCCAGTGGTGAGTGCAGGGCCCCAGCTCATCATTGACAAGGCCTTGACCTCTGAGAAACTTAATATTCTTATAAAAATAAACCAAGTCAATTGATTCTCCCATGGCTTGCACTGCATAATACTCCCTCAGGAATTTCACAGAAAGACCACATACCAACCATTCCCTAAGAGGGGGGAGGGGAGCTGAGAGAAAGAGAGAGAGAGAGAGCTATAAGAAAATGTTCAAACTCCCTAGTGCTAATAACCTGCAGATTAAGGTATGACACCATGTTTCAGCCTCTCAGCTATGTAAACAATAAACAGAGCGATGATATATAGTGATGTCTAGGCTGTGGAATAAACAAATTTACTGTTCAAAAGTATAGCTTGGCAGTGTTTAGCAAATGCCTTAAAAATGTGCATCTTCTTTGGACTTGTAATTCAACTCCTAGAAATGTATTGCAAAAAAAATAATCAAGCAAAGATGTTTGTCTTCATGTTGTTTAAACAGTGAAACTCTGAGTGGTGAACCTTTTTTACCCTTTCCAGAAAGTGAGTAAAGTCACTGCCCCTTTTCTCTGACATGATAATGTATACGCAGACCCAGAAAGATGTACAAATTAGTACAGGTCAACATGAACACCCCAAGAAGAAAGTTGTCTTAGGGTTTTTATTGCTATGAAGAAAAACCATGACCACAGCAACTCTTATAAAGAAAACATTTAATCGGGGTAGCTCCCTTACAGTTGAGAGGTTCAGTCCATTATCATCATGACAGGGAGCATGGTGACATATAGGCAGATGTGGTGCTGGAGTTGAGAGAGCTACATCTTGCAGGCAACAGGAAGTTGACTGACTGTCACACTGAAGGAAGCTTGAGAAAAAGAGACCCCAAAACCCTCCCCATAGTGACACACTTTTCCAATAAGGTCATACTTCCTGATAGTGCCACTTTCTTTGAGGGACATTTTCTTTCAAACCACATTCCACTCCCTGGCCCCCAAAGGCAGCCATATCATAGTGCAAAAATGCATTCAGTCCAACTTTAAAAGTCCCCATAGTCTATAATAGCCTCAAACTTGATTCAAAATTCAAAGTCCAAAGTCTTTTGTGATATGAATGACAATCTCTTAACTGTAACCACCTATAAAAAAAATCAAAATATAAAAGCAGATCACATACTTCCAACATAATAATACAAAATATATATTATTGTTCCAAAAAAACAAGGAAGGGAGCATAATCAGGAAATGCTGGACCAAACCAAGACTGGAAACCAGCTGGGCAAACTCCAGACTCTGTATCTCCATGTCTGATGCCTCAATACTTTTTAGATCTCCGTCTTGGTTCAACTTTGTTAACTGCAATACACTTCTTTCTCTTGGGCTTGTTCCACTCCCTGTTAGCAGCTTTCCTCAGCAGCTGTCTCTAACATCTTGTGATCTCTAAGACAATTGAGGCTTCAACTTCACGGCTTCATACAATGTCCTCTGTACTAGGGTGTCTATGCGGGGACACCCCTGACTTAGCCTCAGAGGCTTTATTTCACAACTCCTTTCCTCTATCCTTAACTCTAAACACAGAACCATATAGCCAAAGCTGCCAAGATCTGCTGCTTACTGGCGCTGCAACATAACTCCTTTGTTCAATTTTATCTTCAGCAGCTTTTTGTCCTTCACTGTCTAAGCTTGGCTGTCCTGAAACTCCCTCAGTAGACCAGGCTGGCCTCAAACTCAGAGATCCCCCAGACTCTGCTTTCCCACTATTGGGATTAAAGGTGTGCCCCACCACACTCAACTCTAACCTTTTCTCAAATTCCTTTTTGCAACTTGGAAACTTAATTGAGTGGGATCTTGCCTTAAGGTCACCACTCCCTTTATTACATTTTTTAAAATCTATTTATCTCCTTGAACACAGGATTTAGCTCCATTCTACTCCCTGCTGATGTTTTTCTCCTCAAAATTTTTATTTCGTAATACCCTGCTCAGCTTGTTCCTTTTCATTATAAATCTTCATGAGAATTACTGCACAACAGAGTCTATGCTAGGCTGTTTGAGATTTCTTCTGCCAACAGTATTAATTCAAAATTCTTCATGTTAGCCTCAGGCGGACTCTTCTTAAGCAAACATCAGAAGAATGATCTTTCAATAACATACTAAAATTATTCCCTGAAACCTCTTAAATATGCCCCCAACAATTATAATCCTCAGCACCACTGTCTTTCATGCTCCTACTAATATGGCCCATTAAGCAGTACTTAAAGCATTTCACTGCTTTTTAAACCCAAAGTACCAAAGTCCATATTTCTCCAAACATCACATGATCAGGCCTATCACAGCAACACCTCACTCCTGGTACCAGCTTCTGTCTTAGGTCTCTGCTGCTGTGAAGAGACATCATAACCATGAAAACTCTTATAAAGAAAACATTGAAACAATTTAAAAATATTAATAAATGATTTTCTTGCTATTTGTAATAGCAAGAACCTGGAAACAACCTAGATGTCCCTCAACTGAAGAATGGATTAACAAACTGTGGTACATCTACACAATGGAATACTACTCAGCAGTAAGAAAAAATGATACCCTAAAATTTGCAGGCAAATAGATGGATCTGGAGAATATCCTCCTGAGTGAGGTATCACAATCTCAGAAAGATAAGCAGGGGATGTACTCCCTCATTAGTGGTCTCTAAACAAACAAACAAGAAAAAAAAAAAAAAAAAGCCAAGCATGCCCAAGCTGCAAACCACAACCACTGAACAGCTTGGGATCAGAAACACCCTGGACTGATCCTTCGGACCCCACTCCAACTATAGGAACACCTGACTCACTCTTGAGGGCAGATGGACAAAACTGGATTTGACCAGGAGTGGAGACTGATCCAAACATTATTGGGTCAGTGGGAACATAGGACGGTCTACTCCCTGCCCAGGGAGGGGATGGGGAGTTGCAGAGAAGAAAAATGACCAGATGTGGTGGGAGGGGGAAGGGACCTTGAATAAGGATATACAGGGATGGGAAAAAAAAATTCAGAGGGAAAGCTGAACACAAAGTAAATATATGTGTAGCAATCTTATTTGCATTATCACCCTTGATAAGTTATGCTTATGATTTTTATCCTCTTTATAGTTATTGTTAACTTTTCAGCATTTTAAATTCATTTTACTGTTTTTTTGATAAATACAAAATAAATAAAGAAAAAATATTAATAAATGATTTTTTAGTAGTGTAGCATAATGTAACCTGCATATTAAAATGATAGAAAAAGAATTACATAAGCAACAAGCAATACTAACAATAAAACAATAGAATGTACTGTGCCTCTATCAGAAAGATTTCATTTCCAAATAAAAAATTCAGACTAGCATTTAATTATTGGAATCATGTTTGATCTGGTATGGTACAATAACACATTTACCCAGTTAGCTGGCTGATGTCTATGAATAGAGAGACCTCATACCCCATGGACTCCTGCCGGTGAACAGGAGGCACCGGTGAGAAGCAGACACTTAGATTGCTCCTATGTAAAAGGACTTCATTATTACAATAATCGAGTGGGGGGTGAGAAAGAGAGGGAAAGGGGGAGAAAGAAAGACGGGGAAAGAGATAGAGAAAACTCGCAGGACGGAAGAAGCAAGAGAGAGCGTGTCGTCGGGTGGTGGTAACTCTTCTTAAATGGTGGTAATTCTTCTTAATCAGGACAGGGCGTGGCTTCAGAGGCCAGAACAGAACCTTAACATTCTTCATTTTTTGATATTATAAAAAGGTGGGTTATTGATGGAGATGAATGAGAATGCAGAATGATCTGTCTTTGTAGATTTGGCACAGAGTAGAGAGACAGGGTTATGGCTGAAAGTATGGATGAGGAGACATCCAGCTAGCTGTCATCTTGGAGATCAGACATCTTCTCTTGGAGGGGCTGAGAAGGCAAGGTGCACTGGAATAGCACAGAACCTGTAAAGATGTGAAAAACAGCTGAAATAGGTTTATATTTTGGTGTGTCAAAACAAGCTATGGCACAGGCTGTGGCTCTGGGCTTTTTTAGCTTGTCTCAGGGGCAAGAGATGATGCATTTTTTTTTCTATAGCTTCTTAGTTATTGTCATAATCCGAGCTCAGAAAGGGATACCTTACTGTCCAGAGAGCAGGTTGTAGAAGCTGAATGGACTTTTTAGGGGGCACGGCAGATTGCCCACAGTGGACTCAGTCCGATCACCTGGCTTCTGCCAACAGCAAAGATGGCAGTTGCCTGACTTTCAACCACATGATCCGTGGTGGGTTGGTTTTTTTTTTGTTGTTGTTGTTGTTGTTTGTCTTTTTGAGTTTGGTTTTTTTTTTGGGGGGGGGCGGGGGGAGTGGGAATCAGAAGCATTAGAATCAATGAAGAGCCAAAAGTTGGCAAAAAGCAGAGGACAGGTGGTCATGGAGCTCGGCAGCTCTGGGTCCCTACAGCCAACTCAGTGCTAGCGGTGCAGGGGGACAGGAATGTATTCTCTGTCTTGCTGCTTTGAGCAGTCAGCCTCTGCAGTGAAAACAGCTGTCCAGTCCAGAAGTCTGGGTGGCCAGTTTAAGACTCGGGCAGGCAGGGAGCCTAAAATGAGTTAGGTGAAGTCATGGCACCAAGTGTTAGGATCATGTTTGATCTGGTATAATGCTCTAACACGTTAGCTGGCAATGTCTGCGAATAGAGAGGCCTCATGCCCCATGGACGGTGGACAGTGGAAGAGGTGCAGCGAGAGACACTTAGACTGCTTCTACATCGAATGACTTCATTACTATACTAAGAGAGCGAGGGAAAGAAAAAGAGGGGAAGAGAGAAATGGAGGATGGAGAGCACTCCTTGGAGGGAAGAAACAAGGTAGAGTTATCTGTGGGAATTCTTCTTAAATGGAGCTTGGAGTCAGAATTTAGGGCAGGGTGTGGCTTCAGAGACTAGAACAGAATCCTAACAATAATAACATTTCCATTTTTTTTTGTACCAATTTTTAAAGACAGAAGCTTTTGAGGGAGGAAATTTGTAAAAAAAAAAAAACAAGACAAATGATATTATGATGGTTGTTTCTGGGTAACAGGTCAAAATCTGAGTGCTTTTGTGTCTTTTAAATATTCACATCTAAGTGAGCAGATGTCAGCCAAATCAGGCCTCTCACAGCAGCCTGACTTTCGTCTTCATTACAATCTTCACTGCTATGTTAACCGGAAATAGAATTCATCCTCAACATCATCCACCCTAAGAAATAATTACAGAACTTCTTCAAGGCAGTTTTACTTAAAACTGGGTTTGATTAAAAACCATGGAGCACTTTTTGCTTTTTCAAGGCATAAAATGTCCATCAAAATAAGGAAAAAGATCAGTCATTTCAGAATGTACATATGCATATACTAGTCACACCGAAATTCATGGTGTGGGCGGAGCAGGAAAATGAATTCACTGGATCTAATTGTTTTCTTTCAATCCACACAAAAATCTTTTCATTAATTTCACAGTTTGGTAATAAATATATTTTTTTTTAAAAAAAAGAATCTCATTACTAATTTCAGAAAACATTGTGATATACTGCTACCAAAAATCATCTGTCTGCTCACTAAATACCTCAATACCTGAAGCAAAAAAAAAAAATCGCTTGTCTGCATAATGTCTCCTGCCACAACTTTGACTTCAATTTAAATTTATTTCAAATCTATTGCAATTGAGTTTTCCTGATCAGTGCTTGGATTTTACATAAACTGATATTTTAGCCCTGATAAAATGTTTTGCTCTGGTTGCTTCAAGATGACTAGATCAGTTTGTGGCTGCTTCTTCCTGTCTCCAAAGCTTGTCTTACAGCTCCTGAACTGGGAGCCTGACACCTGACAGGCAGATTGGCTGAAGCTTTTCATTCAGCAGCTGACCTCATTTCTCAGCATCCCAGTTTTGCTGAGAACCAGATCATCAGTACCCTGGCTAGACACCTTTTTTTTCCTATTTCTTAAAAATTGTGTTCATAATTATGAAGTTGTTGCTGACAGATATTTCAATGACAACCCTTGCTTAGAATGATTTTTGATTAAGAAAAGAAGAGAAACATTTTTGGTGTCATTTTTCAATAGTACTTAAAACTTGACAAAGAGCGAAAGAAGACCTTGAACTCTAGCCTGGATGGACTATCACCCATTTTTCTCCAATTATATCACAACCACTATTTCACACTGTCCCCTCCCTTTCCTACCACCAAAGATCCCACTTCATCCAGTTAATGGTGTCTGCATTTTTATATTTTGACCTGGCTCTCCCCTGTTTCCCACAAATGTCAAATATCTCTCTACTGATAAATTGGACAACATTTTTCTAAAAAAACTCATGGACTTCCATCCAATAACTTGGCATCGAATTCACTTCTATGACTATAGCAAATGAACATGTGCTTTCTTTAACATAAGGGGTCCTCTGTGCTTCAGAAAATACTCTATAAACTTAAAAAGAAATTAAATCAGCATCTAGTTGTTCTTGCTCCTTATCCAGCCCCCATATTTTTATTTAACATCAATTATTTATCAAATATCATGTACCAGTCTCTTTTGAGGCATTATGTCATCTTTGTAAAAGTACTGAGCAGGGATTCTTAGTTCAGTGACACAGGTAGAGAAACTGAATTTCACCCACTATTGGTATAAATAAATCTAGTGCATCACTAGACTGCAATTGCTGGAATTCTGTGTGGATAACCCTCAAAAAGCTAGAATAAATCTACCATCTGACTCAGCTATACCATTCCTTGTCATATATCCAGATGACTCCACAGAAACTTACTGAGCAATGTCCATAGTTGCTGTGTTCACAACAGACAGGATCACAGAACCAAATCACAGAAAACCCTAAATGTTTTTCAGTAGACAAATGAATAATGGAAATGTGGTATATTCACAATGACATATTATTCAGCTGCAAAGAAAAATGAAATCATAAAATTTGCATGTAAATGTACAGATATAAAAGACTACATTGAATGAGGTAACTCAGACCCAAAAGGTCAGAAACCATGTGTTCTCTCTTATCTTCAGATGTGAGTATACAACTTGGAGTAAAAACAGAAAGCAGGAGAGTATAATGGGCCCGTGCAGGGGAGGAGTGCTTGAGAGGAGATTAGCAAGGTACAAGAAATATGGAAGGGAAGTAGGAAAAATGGGGAGAGGGCTCTAATGAGGAGGGAGGGGAAGTCAGTCTAGAAGGAGAAGAGAGGATGCACAAATAAGACTTAAGGAACTATACTAGTTTATATTAACTAAAACTACATTTTATATACACATATATGTATCTTAAACAATGCAAAACCCCTTGGGCTGACAATGCCCCCAACAAGAGCCATACACTATCTAACAAGTTCCCCAGTACTAGACATGAGAAACCTTTCAAGTTGTTGGTCAGCGTAGTCTAAGTGACTCCTGAAACAACACAGGCTATTGCTCTCATCCTTGGCTGCATCACAGAGGTTAAAGGTAAGTCCTTATTGCCAAAGACCCCCACACACTTAAGACACAGAACTCAGATAATTCTAGCTGGATCTAATTTGAAAGTCGTAGTCTCAGTCTATCTTCCAGAGTATGCAAAGTACTACTCAAGCAGGGGAATAGTCAGTAAGCCCATCCAGCTGTGATGCTTAAGAACCATAACAATGACTAGCATGGCAAGATAGCCTTAAAGGTGCAATAGTCACTCATGTATTAGAAGTAACCAGCAGTGTCTAATTGGACCAATGGCCTACTCAACAGAGTGAAATCATGCCTGGTGCTAGAAACCTAGACCACTACTCAGATCTAGTGAGGTAATGCATCCTATTTCTGCTACTTACTAAACCAACATAATTCCTAGCTGCATCCTAAAACCTAACCTTTGTCTTAGTTAGGGTTTCTACTGCTGTAAAGAGACATCTTAATACATGACTGTATTAAGAAGTTTTTGGCCCAAACTTTCAGGCTTATCCCTGAGGTTCAGACCCACTCACAGCTCCACTGCTACATAGCCCCAATTAATCACACAAAGGCTTATATTAATTTTATGCTGATTGACCTATGGCTCAGACATATTGCTAGCTATCTTTTTCATCTTAACTCAATCTATTTCCATTAATCTGTTTAGCCATGTGGCTTGGTACCTTTTCTCCGAGCAGCATGGTTGTTTTCTTTCCTCTGTGTCTGCTGGTGTCTCTGTGATGCCTCTCTGGTATCTCTGCTTTGTTCTTCCTGTTCCCAGAGTTTTATTAGTCTGGTAGCCATGCCCACACTTCCTGTCTGCCTCTGGCCAACCAGATTTTTATTAAACCAGTAGGAGGGTCAAACACCTACAACGTACCAGAACATAATCGCACTACACATGACCTTGACAACTCTTACAAAGAAAAGATATTCATTGGGGCTGACTTCCAGTTTTAGAGGTTTATTTAGTCTGTTATCATCATGGCAGAAAGCATGGCAGCTTGCAGGAGGACATGGTATTGGAAAAAGAGCTGTGAGTTCTACATTGGGATCAGCAGGCAGCAGGAAGTGAGTCAGATATACTTCCTCCAACAAGGCCACACCTCCTAATAGTGCTACTCCCTATGGGCCTCTGGGGGCCACTTTCTTTCAAACTAACACATTCTTATACTCAGAGACAAGTATAGCTCTCACCTCTCATCTAAGAAACTTCTCTTAGTCACAGGTGGAGACCATCACAAAAAAATACTTCTAGACACAATGCAAAACCTAACAGTTCATGGGGAACCTAAACCCAGTATGTATATAGGCCTAAGCTCAGCTCTGGCACTGAAGGTTCAGAGAATACTTCAGAAAAGGAGATGGAAAGATTTTAGGAGACAGATGACCAGGGAGTCAGCTGTGAGATTCTGGAAATGGCTGCCTAAACAAATCCTGGACAATGACAGTATCAGTGGACATACTAATGAGGGAAGGGAAAATCTCATGGGGTTTCACTGGGCAAGAACCACAGAGGACTGGCTATTATTGAGAGAGGCAGAATTCACCCCTCCCAGGGGGGAGGCCCTAACTGATTACCCAGTACAAAGTGGTCAGCCCTGAAATCCTATGCATATAAACAATAAAAACCAACTAAGCAGGATTTGGGTGGTGGGGGAGAAAATCAACAGAAAAAAAAGGGCACAAATTTGAGTGGAAGTGAGGAGGAAACATGGGAGAAATTGGAGGGAGAGGATATGAAGGGATGTGAGAGAAGAATGTGAGAGATGATATAATTATATTTTAATTTAAAATTTATTTTAAAAAGAAGAAACAAAGGTTCAGGGAGTTTAAGGAATTTTCTCAGGCACACAGAATGTGACAGATCTGGGATTCAGACAGTGTTTCTCTGTCATTATGACTTCAATCTAAAATTCTTGCCCTGGTGTCTATGTCTGACCATCTTACTGGTCTGACGGCTACTGCTCAGGCATAGCTGTGGACTGTCAGCAACTTGCTTGTGATACCACCTGATGCCAAAGGGAACTAAATATGTAAGCATCTCCCAGTCCCCTATTTGGCCTTCTCTCTGAGTCCTTAAAGATACTTGATTTAAAAAAAAAAAAAAAAAAAGATCCTAATTCTTTTAAGTTGTAGGAGGTTCCTGAAGCTAAGACAACTTTTTCCTGCTTTCTAAACAAAGCTAATTATTGATTTCCAGTGTGGCAGCAAATCAATACACCAGAAAGCAGTTTGTCAGATGATCCAAAGCATGAGAGCAGTTGTGTTCCTAGAAAAGGGAGTGCCAGGGCTTCCTGTGATGCCTGGGGTGACCCCATCTTCCCAGACTCTCCTTTGTTCTGGAGAAGCAAAATCTAAGCCTGTGACTACTCACAACATGTCTCCAGTTTCCCTATTCCCTCGAGGACTAACTTATTTTCTGCCATTTGAAAGATAACTTCCCTGGGGTGTAATTGCAATTAGAAGAGCAGATTGGAGAGAACATCAAATCGTGCCAAGAAAAAGAGAAAAAAGGGAAGGAAGTAAACGAGGTACAAGCAGAAAACGTTTATTAACTTTGAAAATACACTTTACAGTAACACAATACCAACAGCGTATACTTATTTCTATTTTTGTCATCTGTCTCTTGTCAACCAATTTTATTTATCACTTTCTAAATTAGTCACCACATCAAACTGCCCGGTTGGCATGTCCACTCCCTCTGCAAATCATCTCTGCGGATTCCAGCTGACAGTTCTGACATGTGCCGACATCCCTTTCTCAGCTCTTCAGAGATCATGACACCACGTCTATAGAACAAAGCACTGCTTCCTCAGCCAGCTAACCTTGCTGTTAGGGCCCATCAGCCTCTTGGGCTCTTTACTCAGAAGGGGTCATTTTAAAGATGTCAGGATTCTTTTAAGGCATTTTTGCAAGGAAATTGTTGTTGAAATGGTGACACAAAAAAGAATTCTTTAATATAGCAAGATTAAGGTCATAAATGTTAAAAATTAACTCAATCACAAACTGATTGGATAAGCAAGACTATGGCATATTCTTTGGGTACGACATCTACCACTATTTGCCAGGGTTCCATTTCTTACTATGGTGTTTTCTCATTTCCTGTGTGTCTCATTTTTTTTTTTTATTTTTCTTTTTAATTCTTTTATACTGTTTTTGATATGAGCAGGTCATTTTAAGTTTATTTTTTTGGAACAAAAAATAAGATACAAACAAATAAAATATCTGAAAGAGATCCTACACCAATGTGGTGGTTCATACCAGTTGCAATTGTAAAATTGATTGTATTTGGAAGTACCTAAGAGACTAATAAAGCACATCTACAGATGTGTCTGTTGTATTTTCAGAGAAGATCAGCTGAAGAGGAATCATGAATGTGGACAGCACCATCACATAAGATAGGAAAAGAAGAAAGAATTTATTGCAGGCATTCCCATTTCTTGCTTTCTGGCCACAGTGACATACACTGCCCTTGTATACCCATTCTTACCACCACGAGGGTAGATGCCTTTCTTCCTTGAAGTTTTAATACCAGATATTTTGGTCCCAGTATCATAAAATCTGATTTATATAGAAACTTGGCACCAGAGACATGGAGTGAATTGCTATGACTAAAATTGACCATATTTTAGGCCTCTGGAATTAGTTTGGGGAGAAAATCAAAGGGTTTGGAGATGGGAGATAGACACGTCTAGAATAATGGAGGGGGTGTAACGAACAAAGATGAGGGTTGCCTGGAGACCAGGGTGCTAACACAAGTGTAGATGGTAAGGTTGTGTTTAGGACATTCACACCCCAAAAGCATTAGCTTAACTATGTTCATAGCAGCACTATTCATAATAGCAAGAACCTAGAAACAACCTAGATGATCCTCAACTAAAGAATGGATTAACAAACTGTGGTACATTTACACAATGGAGTACTACTCAGCAGGAAGAAAAAATGATATCCTAAAATTTGCGGGCAAATGGATGGATTTGGAGAATATCCTCCTGATTGAGGTATCAAAAACCCAGAAAGATAAACAGGGAATGTACTTACTCATTAGTGGACTTTAAAAAACAAAAAACAAAGCAAAACTAAAGTAAAGAAGACTCAAGATGCAAACCACAACCACTGACCAGCTTGGGATCTGAAAATTATATTTAATATAATCTTCTGCTGTTCATTCCATCTCAACACTACACAATGGCATTGTTGCATATTTCTTTTTTTTCTCTTGTCACTCATTTATTTTATTTTTTAGGAAATAAAATCCTTTTTTCTATGTAAAATTGTTTAAATATTTATTTATTTATTATGTATACAGTATACAGAAAAGGGTATCAAATGTTATTATAGATGGTTGTGAGCCACCATGTGGTTGCTGGGACTTGAACTCAGGACCTCTGGAAGAACAGTCAGTGCTCTTAACCTCTGAGCCTTCTCTCCAGTGCCTGTAAATTTTTTTTAAAAAAGAATGTGCTTAGGATGTTTCTGGTGGGGCTGAAAAATATATTGAGAATTCGACAACATGCCATTTATGCTACATTCTGGCAGAGGTCCTGTTTACATTTTATCCACTTCCTTAGATTTCAAATGAGGCTAAATTATGGTCTAATAATTTACTGGATGAAATTACAAGACAGCTTACCATCTAGGCTATTGCTGTGGGATAACACTCTTGTACATTGTAAAACTTTGTCACTTGAATTGGTTTAATAAAATGCAGATTGGCTGGTATCCAGGCAGGAAGAATAGGCAGAGTAACCAGACTAGAAGAATTCTGGAAAGAAGAAAGGCAGAGTCAGGAATCGCCAGCCAGGTGTAGAGGAAGTGAGATGAGAATGCTTTATTGAGAAAAGAAACTAAGCTACATGGCTAACAGAGACAATAATTACGGGTTAATTTAAGTGTAAGAGAAAGTCTGTAATAAGCCTGAGCTAATGGCCAAACATTTATAATTAATTATAAGCATCTGTGTGCTAATTTGAGACTGAACAACTTAGGGACCAGGCCAGACAGTAACTTCTGCCTACAGGCTATCGCGTAGTTGTTGATGACTATACTTAGTCAGACTTACAGTAAGAAATGAGGGCAAAAAACAGAGCAGAAGAACTTATTGCTAACTTTCTTTTTAGTATTCTTTGTGTCTTTCACATCATAAATCTCCTTCCCATTCATTCCCTTTGTATCTGCCATCTGCCCTTGAAACGTCTCTCCCTCCAAAAATATAACAAAATAAAATTTAAGGAAAAAAAAGAAAGAGAAAAAAAATCTCATCATGGAAGCTTAATGTGACATAGTGAATCACACAATAAACCCTTTCATCCATATATTTTTACTTGCAAGTGTTCATTGCATAGAGTCTGATTTGAGGCCTCTGGTTTCTGCTAGACCATTAATGCTGGGCCCTCACTGGGACTCCTCTTGGTTATCTTGTGTTGTCCTGTGCTGTGATGATTCTGCAGCTTTGGATTTGAATGACCATCCCCTTCACTGGCAGATCATAGAGGGAGTAGATATGGGGTGGGTGCCAACTCATAATCCTGGTGCTGGGCCTGGGAAGTTTCAGGATTGGTCATCCCACCAGCTTTCCCCTGTCTTCACCAACAGGGTGAGCTCTCCAGCACTGCCCTTGCTAGTCCATCTCTTGCAGCCATGAGCAAGAGGCAGGGCCATTTCTGCTTTCACATACTCAGGGTTGGCTCTTTCACACCTACTCCTTCAGGGCCCGCTCTACTGTGTTGCCCAGGAGTGGTGTAGGGGCCACTATCTCAAGTACTGCAGTCGATTAGAGGCAGGGTGAGCTCTCTCATTCTTATTATTTCAAGGCCAGTTCTCCCAACTGCGATAGGCAGGAAGGGATGAGGGGGCTGGGGAGGAAAGGGCCAGATCTCCTATGCTCATGTTCTCAGCCATCTCTTTAGAGAAACCATATGGGAAGCAGTGTCAGGTAAGCCAAAGGGACAGTGACATCCAAGCCCAGTCACCCATTACATTACCAGACATTCTGAAACCAGACAAGAGACGTAGGAAATCCAGTCCCTTCTTGCTATTTTTCCATCCTTCCCCCTTTGTGATGGAAATGCTGACTCTGTGCCATTGCACACCAGAAGTAGATAACTTTTTTTTTTTTTTCACTTTTATGGAACTGACAGCTCAGAGTTGACTTGCAACTCAGAGAAGACTTTGAACTTGGGTTTTTGAAGAGTGTTAGAATTCTCACATCTGGAGGTTTTGTAGGTGTTCTAAATACATGTTTCATTGTAATATGGTCATGATTCTTTGTTGGGCCAAGGGCAGATAGTTTTTCAATACAAATAAATGATGTGAGAAGATAAATATCATGAACTTGGATAAACATTACATATTTATGTATAAGATATCATATCATGTTCTATACATATAATTATATGCTTTTATTTGTCAGATAAATCTAAAAATATTTTTTTGATAATTAATAATAATAAGATCTGGAACTGGTCACTAAGATCCTATGTATTGATTGTTGTAAGATTGGCATAAAATAATCTGTAAGGTTTTTTTCTCCTTATTTTTCAATTTTAATTCTCTATGTGTATGATTATGGTATACGTGTGCCTGTGTATGCATGTACAAAGGTCTATATCAGGGGTCTATTATTCTCCACCCTAACTTTGGAGACAGCTTCTTTCACTGAAGCTAGAGGTCACCAAACTCACCAATTGGCAAGACTGGCTGGGCAGTGACTCTCTACGATCCTCTTGTCTCCGCCTCCTAGTGCCAGGACTATAGGCTTATTCTGCCACACCTGACTTGTGATGTGGATGCTAGAGCCCAGTGTCGATTCTCACACTTGCACAGCAGAGCCTTTACCCACCAAGCTATCTTATTTCCTCATCTCTTTCCTGCAGATATGAATGAGTTCTTATCACTTCATGAGATCACCAAGGCAGAGTGAGACATGTTGTTTTTTTTTTTAACCCAAACTGTCTGTTGTAAAACAATAAGATGGAAACATATAGGACCAGCCCTCAACTTCTTGTAACAGGAGGCATCTATAAAAGTGGTAAATGTCTGACTCCAAAATATAGGCCTATCTGATGAATTTCACTGGGTATTTTCGAGAAACATTTCTTAGGGCAGAGCTTATAAAAACTTGGCTTTGTTAACTCTTACCATATATTTTGTGATAAGAATTTCTGCATTTCAAAAAAACATCTGTGGTGCTCTGGAAGTCATCATTGCTTTTCTACTAGATACATTCACTCTGTTCTTATAATGATTTTATAAACCTATGGCTTCCTGTATTAAATCCAATTAACCTTAGATTACAATATCTGAAACTATGTCATTGCATTTTCTTTTCCAGGCAAGATATAAAGAATTTCAACATCCTCCAGATACAGTGAGTAAGGAACAATTAGTAAGAGATTCTCTGTAATTCCAGCTTGGTGAATGAATGAGCTTATTGGGGTTAGGATCAGAAACATGGGAAAATCAAAGACCCTTCCAGGAAGCTCCACGTGTAATGTGAGCAGCTCATGTAAAGCTGTAAAGTGGAGAGTCCCATTCCAGTTAAGCTTCTATCTTGTCCATTCCTATTGCAGCCTGGGGACCAGCCTCCAAGTAGCACAGGGTTCAAAGGGAAATCCACAGCATCGGTGCACTAGATTGTTTTATTTTAGGAGAATAGGAAAAAAGACATTCACACACTGTCCTAATGGTTCCTTTGGACCTCTTATTTATTCTCCTTTTGCATTCTCTATTCTTTATTTTCCTAGTGATTTCCTTCTCTCATTTTTGATGTTTTTATTATAACTCTATCTTTGTTCTTTATGTTTTCTTTCTAGTTCCTCCTAACTCTCCCATTCCTGATGTTTTTCTTCTAACTCTCTCATTTCTGATGTTTTCCTTCTAACTCTCATTTTTGATATTTTCTCTTCTAGCCCATTTTAACACACACTCTCTCCCCTCTTTTCTTTTTTTTTAATGGATAAGATGTGGATTTACTAAGGTTCTGTACTATTCTAAAACAGTTAGAAAATGAGAACAAAAGCAAGCCAAATCATGATCATTATAATAACAATAAAATACTGCTTCTTACCGTGACCTCCTTAGAATAGATTTTCTTTTAAATGTAAACTAAAATCCCACCTGTGCCTACTGCTGGATGTATGAAGCACAAATACACAAATACAAAACCAACTATGTTCACAGCCAGAGGTTAACCTGTGGTGTTCAAATTCTCCTCCTCCAACCCTAACCTCATCACAACATTAGAGTTCAGGTCTTCTTCGTTTATCTGTCACCACCTCTACTTAACAATCTTCTTTGTATGTGTTCAAATGCAATCCTCCTGAGATTTAGCACTCAATTCTTTAGCACTCAAATATGAATATTTAATGCAGCTTGATGCCTTTTATAAACTTCTATATTTTTCCCAGTTACTTTTCAGTATACAGAACTAGAAAACTTTGCTACAGACACAACCCATTGTCTATCTTTTCCCCTAGATCAGTTGTGTGTGTTTTAAATCATTTTATTCACACATCCTCTTTCAATGAAATAAAGATGCTTTTGCTTAAAGCCTACTAATGAGTGAGTACATTTCCTGCTTATCCTTCTGGATTTGTGATACCCCATTCAAGAGGATATTCTCCAAATCCATCCATTTGCCTGCAAATTTTAGGATATCATTTTTTCTTACTTAGTATTCCATTGTGTAGATGTAACACAGTTTGTTAATCCATTCTTTAGTTGAGGGGCATCTAGGTTGTTTCCAGGTCCTTGCTTGTATGAACAATGCTGCTATGAACATAGTTGAGCTAATGTTTTGGGGGTGTGAATGTGCATCTTTAGGGTATATGTCCAGGAGCGGTATTGCTGGATCTTTGGGGAGATTGATTCCCAGTTTTCAGAGAAACCACCATACTGCATTCCAGAGTGGCTGAACAAGTTTGCACTCCCCCCAACAATGGAGGAGTGTTCCCCTTGCTTCACATCCTCTCCAACATAGGCTATCATTTGTGTTTTTGATCTTAGTCATTCTGACAGGTGTAAGGTGGTATCTCAGCGTTGTTTTGATTTGCATCTCTCTGATGATTAAAGATGTTGAGCATTTTTTTCAAGTGCCTTTCAGCCATTTGCAATTCTTCTGCTGAGAATTTCCTTTTTAGTTCATAACCTTATTTTTTAATTGGGAATTTGTGCCCCACATTGGGTGCCAAATGTAGTAGTACAAATTTAGGTTGTAAGAAAAGAAGATTCAGAGTCAAATATTGAGGGAAGACTGAAATATCAGAGAGAGAAAGTACTATAGTCAATTTTTATTAAACTGTCTTGTAACTTTTTCAGCCTTATTTTTTGTCTCTTTTGCTTGTTTCTTTTGCCAGTTTTGTTTTTTCTGGGCTTTTAGGAGCTTTTGTATATCTTATCAAGGCTAGGATTAAAGGTATGTGGCCTTGAACTCACAGAAACAGAAGAAGTTTTTTCTCTGGAGTTATGGGATTAAGGGTAGGGTGTTGGTCACCACTCCCAGCTTTCCCTGTATTTGGATTAAAGGTGTGTGTGATTGACTTTTAGCTGTTTATTTTTATATTTAAGGATTAAAGATTTCTTGAGCTATCTCCTAAGATTTGTCTGTGTAGTCTCTTCGATATCTCAGGATTTATTAAATATTTAACAAATATCTACATGTGGGCTAAGGTTTTTTGTAAGTCACTATACCTACTCTGCTTTATTATATTATCCCATAAATCTTATAGGAAGTAGCTATATAGCAGTCTTCTTCTCCTTCAGGCTTTTACATCCTTTCTGTACCCAATTTTCATGACACTTCTTGAACCTTAAAGGGATGACATAAGGATATAAATTTTTCTTCCATTATGATTAAACACTGGGCCACAATGCCACAACAGTATAGACATAGCAAATGGCACATTTTCAGCAATCTAACTGGCTATTAGGCAAGAAGTAAACACTCCCCACTGCACAAAGAAACTTAGCTAAAGTTACTCATGACTGATAGCAACAATAACACATGGAATAATACAAATGTTTAGAAGTTCAACAAATACACACCACATATATTTAACAAAACAATACCAGTAGCCTCCCCATCACTTCTCCAGCCACAGGGTTCTGTCCTTGCTTATATCATTTAAAATGTGTTTTGTCCGTAGAGGAGGCCTTAATTTTTTTTTATATTTTATTTATTTAGTATGTGTACAGTGTTCTGTCTGCATGAATGCCTGCATACCAGAAGAGGATACCAGATTCTCTTTTATACATGGTTGTGAGCCACCATGTGGTTGCTGGGAATTGAACTCAGGACCTCTGAAAAAGCACTCAGTGCTCTTAACCACTTAGCCATCTCTTCAGTCTGAAGAGTAGGCCTTAAATCAAATGACAAAGTTGTTGGTTATACCAACACAGTTACTCCACTAATGTACCAGGGAACTCATCTTGCATACAAATAATGTAATGTGTAAAGTGCATAGAAAAGCAGGAACATTCATGATAATTCTCCATGAGATTTCTGGCACTACAAATACCAGCTAATGGTGAGGAAACTTCCAACTCAGTTCTATATTGATTTTTCTGTTCTTGCATCCAGAGAAGGAGGTATCTTCAGCAAAAGCAGGACTGTTGTGGTTCCCAATCAAGATCTCTTTCCTCTGTAGCAGATGGCTACAACAGAAATCACTTGAATCACCTTGTCAGCTAGCTCCCCAGTGAACTGATGTTCAGCTTTTAAATTTCATAGCTTCTAAATAATGAAATTAAATTTTGTTTTGTCTCTCCCTACTTCCCCTAGAATGCTAGTTCAACACAGGCCTTTATGTATGAGTTACATGGACCAGCATATTTTCCTGCTTTCTCTTATCACTCCTTTCTCTGCAAGCCAGTACCTCCATCTCATTTCACTCTTATCTAATTTTCCTGCCTAATCAGAGGCTAATATGGAGGATGTTTTTCCCATGTCTATTTCATAATGTAATTCCTCTCCTATGCGGGTATCACTTTTGAGTGGTCCTCACAAAAAGCTGGGCTTCAGTGCCGCCACAACAAGGAGACATGCTACCACATACTTCTGGGGAAAAACCATCTCCCTGTACAGATGATCCCTTTATACAGCTTAGATAGTTTCACATCTTATCCCTCACAGCAGGGGGCCAAACAATTGCTCCAGTCACATTCATCTTGAATTCTGCAGGTCCTTGATCAAGCATTAAGTGCTTTTCTTGGAAGGCATGTAGAAATGCCCATCTACCATAGATAGAGCTGGTGCCAAGAGATGATAAAAAGAACTCTGTTCAAATCTAGCTTGATAAAGCAATGAGTTTACTGGAATTGCTTTTAGGAGCAAAGGTGACTTAAAGGTACCAGCAGGAAATCTCGCCTTGACATAGCTGACTCAGAAAGAGCTGTACCATCAAAGAGTCCCAAGTGGAGGTCAACAGTTCTCTCACTCTACAAGAACATGAGTCTGGGGCAGAATTAAATGCAGCTGGGGCCTGAGAGTAAGATGACAGGGATACATGGCATGGGACAACTCCTAACCTGGCCTTCAGCTGTATTGTTTTGCTTATTTCATTGACTGTGAGCCAATGTCTCCTGCAGGTTATCACAGCAGCCATGTTTCACTATGGTGATATGATGGTCATGTCAAGCCCAGAGCAGCTAACTACTCCACATATGTCACTTTGGAATAAGAAGGGATTTGAGCTGGGGGCAATTGAGAAATGGCATATAAACTACATTCATTTTCTGCCTAAAGACATGATATAAATCCCCTTTATGAAGGTACCTTCTCTCTCTTCTCTGTGCAGTAAGAAGACATGAATCATTGCTACAGATGGCACCTACTCAAATCAGCATAAACAAACATTATTAAAGTATCTCACGTTTCGTTAGTTCCACCCCCCCCACACACACACATATATTTACCTTGTCACTATTTCCTGACTGTAGAGGCCCCAGCAGAATCTTTTGCAGTTGCCTCTGCACCTGCACACAAACCATTGCTCTTTGGTAAAATGCTGTAGTTCCTCAGTACTAATGGCTTCATTGGGTTTTTATTTCCTTTTCTGTGAGACCACATAAGAAATAAAACATTAATATTAAATTAAGCCTGTATACCTTTTTACCTGTTAATCTGCCTTATCTATACCACCCACAGTTGTTTTGGATCATTTTTCATCCAGTTCATATTTGCTTTCAAGTTCTAGCTTCCGTTTGGGTTCTTACTATGAAAATGAAAGTTTGATTAATTTGGTCCTTTGAGAGACTCTCATAAGATCTGCTTTAACTCAGTATTTTTTTTTTTTTACTTCCAACAAAGATAACTGAACTTCTAGGCTTGTTCAGCGCTTCTCACTAGTCCTTTGTGCCATGATTTGTTTTAAATTGCTTTGAAAATTGTATATATTTCTACATTCTTTTTTTCTTATTTCATCTGCTATTTTGAGCTTCTGTTTTTCTTTTTTTTAAGTGAATTAATTCATGCCAGAAACCCTTAAGAAAAAGCGAAGGAATTTCACAGAGTTGAAGGTGAAGAGCCTTCGGAAGAAGATTGCCCTGAAGACACTTCGAAAAGCAAGGAGGAAGCTTATCTATGAGAAGGTGAAGCATTACCACAAGGAATACAGGCAGATGTACCGGACTGAGATTTGGATGGCTAGGATGGCGAGGAAGGCTGGAAACTTCTACGTGCCTGCAGAGCCAAAGTTGGCATTTGTCATCAGGATCCGAGGTATCAATGGTGTAAGTCCAAAGGTCCGTAAGGTATTGCAGCTCCTCCATCTTCGTCAGATCTTCAATGGCACCTTTGTCAAGCTCAATAAGGCTTCAATTAACATGCTGAGGATTGTGGAACCACACATTGCATGGGGGTATCCCAACCTGAAGTCAGTAAATGAGCTCATCTACAAACGAGGCTATGGCAAAATCAATAAGAAGAGAATTGCCTTGACAGATAATTCCTTGATTGCTCGGTCTCTGGGTAAATATGGCATCATCTGCATGGAAGATCTAATTCATGAGATCTATACAGTTGAAAAACGCTTCAAGGAAGCCAATAACTCCCTGTGGCCCTTCAAATTATCCTCTGCTCAAGGTGGAATGAAGAAAAAGACAACTCATTTTGTGGAAGGTGGAGATGCTGGCAACAGGGAAGACCAAATAAACAGGCTTATTAGACAGATGAACTAAGGTGCTGCCCATGATACTTTTGTAATCTGGTCAGTTAATAAACAGTCACAGCTTGACAAAAAAAAAAAAAAAAAAAAAAAAAAAAAAAAAAAAAAAAAAAAAAAAAAAAAAAAAAAAAAAAAAAAAAAAAAGAAAGAAATCTTAAAGTAGGTTATTATGTTATTTAACTTTTTGCTTTGAAAGTATTAGTCCTTGCTTTACCAGAGGCCATTCTGGCACCCAGCTCCTCAGGTAAGTCCCCACCTATAGATGGCTAATACTCACAGATCACAAACACTCCCTCAAAGCTGCCCAGTCTTTCCCCAACAGCACCCTCATTATCATCACTGTATCTGACCTACAACTCCAATGGAAGCCCCCTGCTCCACCTGAGGCTGCCATCCAAACCCAGGTATGCCCGGCCTGCAAACTGCCGGCACTTTTTCAGTGCCCACTAGCTTCCAGAAACACAGGATGACTGGTTGTACCTAGACTGCTTCTAGTTTCTCAGTGCTTGCCAGCCCACCCCCAACCAATCTTCCCTTCATCACCATATTCCAGCCCCCAGCTCCAATGGAGGCATTCAGACAACACTCAGCCTACCATAACCGCAGGGAGCCCCCTGCCCCAGCACTGTTCCCACTCAGTGCCCACACAGCTTTCCAACCCCTTATCACCAGTGGCACAGCCATATGTAATGGGAACTGCAGAAGTCCCAAAGCCAGAACAGCTGCTTGACAAAAATCCAGCAAAAATCCATGAACAGCATGATGGCCACAGTGCCACCTTTGGTTTGCATCTCTACCTGTTGCATACATGAGAGAGTTATAATATTTGTACAATTTGGGGGTATTGGATTGATGAAAAATTTCTTATGAATCATTTATGCCCTCTTCCAAAGATATTGCTTCTAAGCTTCCTCAGGAAAATCTTGAACATACTATGCTTCCTGCCTTTAGGGAGATATTCTTATCTACTTGAAGGTCTTCCTTATGCCATGGAGGTTGTGACATACATAAAAAAGACAGAGGTCTCTTTATGAGGCTATGAGACATTCTTGAAATATCTGTCCCTATAATTACTCAGGAACTAGATAAGCAAAACAAAGTAAACTTTAAAAGGTCAACAAGATTTGGTGGGCTAAAGGAATTAGTCACAGATCAGATTGCAAGCTTTTCCTCAAACAGTTGCATGGCATATACAGCAACAAAGTTAGATTGGCTGAAGTTGCCGCTGCCCTACACAGAGACTTATATTGATAAGCAAAGAATGGGGTGGAAAGGTGACAAAAGAATGAGATGTCAGGACCTGCCTTTCTTAGAAAAGATAGCACATGCAGAGTCTCTGTAGTGTCATATGACCAAAGAACAGCAGAATGCCAGGATTAGACATATAAAAAGATTCTATGAAGATATAAAAATATAAACATTGCATTATGTCAGAATTTGAATAATAACTATAGTAGCTTTGGCCTGAAACTTTTCTTGGGTATTCTGATCATTAAGAGGTAATAATGCACTATTTGGGACATGGCAATCTCCCTGGACTGGCTTGGAAATCTTTATTTTGGTATAGAATGTATGATGCAACCAGAGCTACCAGCCTGAGAACAGGCTGTCTAGAATGCCTCAAGAATAAAGATGCTTCTAGAATCTTAAAAATTAAGTTATGGGTTAATGAGGAAAAACGAGAACTCTGTTTATCAATGATGTCAAAATTTGAGAAAAAATGATTGGAAATGATAACTCTGTTATGTCATAGTTTATCAATGATGACTAAAAGATGAGCGAGAGGAAATGAAGCACAAATCCAAAGCCAAAAGTAATACAATGTATGTTTTAAAATATTATGAATCTATTCCGTGCTTACTAAATTATGTATAAGTAAAGAAGTGCACTTGGGCTGCTAGTCAGTCAGGCTGCAAATTCACCAGGGACGGCTCCTAGAATCCTAGCCTCCAACTCCTGCAGAGGATCTCCAGGTGAACCAGAGGCCACACAAGCTGCCAGAAATGCAACTTCTAATACAAGTAGAGATCCCACTACTTAATCACTAGTCACTCCAGTCAGAAAACCAGAAAGAAACAGCAACCAAGGGGCTTCAGGAAACCCATCTGGTAAAGACAAACTCATAAATAGGCACCTAAAACAATAATTATCCCGACCCAGAAGCCTAAACACCGGTGTAAGAACACGGTCAACAACAGAGCCCAGATAACCTACTAGAGCAAAACCTGAGTATTCCAGCACAGCTGAAACACAAGAAAGGTACTTTAACACCAGCTTTATGAAGAGGATAGAGATCTTTAAAAAGAAAATGAATAAATTCCTATAGAAAGTCAAGGGAAAAAAAAGCAGTTGAAGGAAATGAATAAACCTGCTCAACACCTAAAAATGGAAATAGAAGCAATGAAGAAAACACAAATTGAGGGAATCCTGGAAATAAAAAATCTAAGTAAGCAAACAGGAACTATAAATGCAAGCATCACCCACCAACATGATGATATAAGAGATGGAAAGAGAGAATCTCAGGAACTGAAGATATGATAGAAGAAAGAGATAAATTAGTCAAAGAAAATATGAAATCTAAAAAATTCCTGACATAAAACATCCAAGAAATCTGGGACATATGAAAAAAATCAAACCAAGAATATTAAGATAAAAGCAGAATCTCAGCTAAAAAACCCAGAAAATATTTTCAACAAAATCATAGAAGAAAAGTTTTCTAACCTAAAGGAGACGATACTTAGAAAAGTATAAGAAGCTTATAGAGCAGCAATAGATTGGGCATGCAAATAAAGTCCCCTTGCCATATAATAATGAAAACACTAACATACTGAACAAAGAAAAAATATTAAAAGCTACAAGGGAAAAGGGCCAAGAAATATATAACTGTAGACCTATTAGAATTATATCCAACTTCTCAACAGAGACTCAAAGCTAGAAGAGCCTGGACAAATGTCCTGCATACTCCAAGAAATCACAGATGCCAGTCCAGACTACTATACTCATAAAAACTTTCAAATCCCACAGATGAAAAAAAAAAGACATTCCAAGATAAAGTCAAATCTAACAATATCTATACACAAATCCAGCTCTACAGAAGGTACTAGAAGGAAAATTCCAACCCAAGAAGATTAACTACACTCATGAAAACACAGGAAATAAATAATCCCACACAAGCAAAACCAAAAGAAGGGCATCACATGTGCACACACACTACCAACAACAAAATAGCAAAACAAACAACACCCTGCAATAATGATAATGGGCAGAAACTCTGAAATTGTAAGCAAGCCACCCCATTTCAATGTTTTTCTTTACAAGAGTTTTTGTGGTCATGGTGTTTCTTCAGAGCAATAAAAATTTTAACTAAGACATATTGATTTCCAACTACTTTTCAATAAGAGTGGCAAGACCATTCACTGAAGAATGGCCTCTTCAGTTTGTTATGCTGAATCTCGGGCAAAAACAATAAACTTGGACCCTTCACACCACATGTGAAAATCAACTCAAAATAGGTGAAAGACATTAATCTAAGAAATAAACCCATGAGACTGTTAGAAAAAGAAAATATAGTAGTAAGATTATCCATTAAGAATTCCAAAAAGTATGCCTAGATAAATATTCAGTATATTCTTTATAAAGTAAAAAGAAAAACATAGTATTGGATTTTTTGGCATTTTCTTTTTATTTATTTATTTATTTTGTATTTATCAAGAAAAACAGTAAAATGAATTTAAAATGCTGAAAAGTTAACAATAACTATAAAGAAGATAAAAATAATAAGCATGACTTATCAAGGGTGATAATGCAAAAAAGTTTGCTACACATAAAATTACTTTGTATTGAGCTTTCCCTCTGAA
The DNA here is from genome assembly GCA_004025045.1 of Sigmodon hispidus. Lineage (NCBI taxonomy): Eukaryota > Metazoa > Chordata > Mammalia > Rodentia > Cricetidae > Sigmodon > Sigmodon hispidus. The sequence goes on along the minus strand of PVIH01016131.1, from coordinate 18,704 downwards.
TTTTTTTTTCTATCCCTGTATATCCTTATTCAAGGTCCCTTCCCCCTCCCACAGGATCAGGTCATTTTTTCTTCTCCACAACACCCCATCCCCTCCCTGGGCAGGCAGCAGACAGTCCATGCTCCCACTGACCCAATAATGCTTAGTTCAGTCTCCACTCCTGGCAAATCCAGTTTTGTCCCCCCTCCCTCAAGAGTGAGTCAGGTGTTTCCTATAGGTGGAGTGGGAACCTAAGGGTCAGTCCAGGGTGTTTTTGATCCCAAGCTATTCAGTAGTTGTGGTTTGCAGCTTAGACATGCTTGGCTTGTTTCTTGTATGTTTGTTTAGAGACCACTAATGAGTGAGTACATCCCCTGCTTATCTTTCTGATTTTGTGATACCTCGCTCAGGAGGATATTCCCCAAATCCATCCATTTGCCTGCAAATTTTAGGATATCATTTTTTCTTACTGCTGAGCAGTATTCCATTGTGTAGATGTACCACAGTTTGTTAATCCATTCTTCAGTTGAGGGACATATAGGTTGTTTCCAGGTTCTTGCTATTACAAATAATGCTACTATGAACATAGTTGAGCTAATAATACCTTTGGAGTGTGTATAGAACCAGAAGTGGTATTGCTGGGTCCTTGGGGAGATTGATTCTCAATTTTCTGAGAAACCACCATACTGCATTCCAAAGTGGCTGAACAAGCTTACACTCCCACCAACAATGGAGGAGTGTTCCCCTTGATCCGAATCCTCTCCAACATAGGCTGTCATCTGTACCTTTTATCTTAGCCAGTCTGACAGGTGTCAGGTGGTAGCAAAGTTGTTTTGATTTGCATTTCTCTGATGGCTAAAGATGATGAGCACTTTTTCAGGTGCCTTTCAGCCATTCGTAATTCCTCTGCTGAGAATTCCCTTTTTAGATCTGAACCCCTTTTTTTGATTGGGTTATTCAAGGTTTGGGGCTCTAGATTCTTGAGCTCTTTATATATCTTAGAGATCAGTCCTCTATCACTTGTAGGGTTGGTGAAAATCTTTTCCCATTCTGTAGGCTGTCGTTTTGCCCTATTGACAGTGTCCTTGGCTTTACAGAAGCTTCCTAGCTTCAGGAGATTCCCACTTATTGATTGTTGGTCTTAGTGTCTGTTATATTTAGGTGTTATATTTAGGAAGTGGTCGCCTGTGCCAATTCGTAGAAGTGTATTTCCCACTTTCTTTTCTATCAAGTTCAAAGTGGCTGGGTTTATGTTGAGGTCTTTGATCCACTTGGATTTGAGTTTTGTGCAGGGTGACAGGCTCGGATCTATTTGCATTTTTCTACACACTTCCATCCAGCTATGCCAACACCATTTGTTAAATATGCTATCTTTTTTCCATTGAATATTTTGGGCCTCTTTGTCAAAGATCAGGTGTTCATAGGTTTTTAGGTTACTATCTGGATCCTCAATTCTATTCCATTGATCCACAAGTCTGTTTTTATGCCAGTACCAGGCTGTTTTTATTACTGTAGCTCTATAGTATAACTTGAAGTCAGGGATGGTGATACCTTCTGAGGTTCTTTTGTTGAGTAAAATTGTTTTGGCAATCCTGGCTTTCCTGTAATTCCAAATGAAATTGAATATTGTTCTTTCAAGGCCCAAAAAATATTGTGTTGGGATTTTGATGGACAGTGCATTGAATCTGTAGATTGCCTTTGGTAGAATTGCCATTTTTACTATGTTGATCCTACCAATCCAGGAACATGGGAGAGCTTTCCATTTTCTGATATCCTCTTCAATTTCTTTCTTCAGTGATTTAAAATTTTTGTCAAAAAGATCTGTTACTTCTTTGGTTATAGTTACTTCTTGGTTATAGTTACTCCAAGGTATTTAATACTATTTGCAGCTATTATGAAGGGTAATGTTTCCCTTATTTCTTTTTCAGCTCTTCTATCTTTAGTGTATAGAAGGGCTACTGATTTTTTGAGTTAATCTTGTATCCTGCTACATTGCTGAAGGTGTTTATCAGCTTCAGGTTAGGGAAGATTTCTTCTATGATTTTATTGAAAACATTATCTGTGCCTTTGAGCTGGTATTCTTCTCCTTCTTCTATTCCTATTATTCTCAAATTAGGTCTTTTCATGGTGTCCCAGATTTCCTGAACATTTTGAGTTATGGCTTTTTTAGTTTTACTATTTTCTTTGACTGATATATCTATTTGAGCTACTGAGTCTTCCACTT
>PVIH01016131.1:0-16401 GCA_004025045.1 Sigmodon hispidus | reverse complement strand
TTCTTCCAATTTTTTGTTTGTATTTTTTTCTATTTTTTTCAGGCTATTTTTCATATCTTCTTTGAGAGCTTCGATGATCATCAAAAAGGAATTTTTGGTGTTGCTTCCTTCTGTTTCCTCTTCATTGCTCAGTTCAGGTCTTGTATTTGTAGGATAGCCACTTTCTTCTGGAGTTACCTTGTTGTCCTTTATATTATTATGTAAGTTTTTGCACTGGCGTCTGCCCATGGCTTCAGTGGTTCACAATTAGGTGGCTCCTGATCAGTTGTGGCACTTGAGTTTGTGTGCCTCCTGTCACCTCTGAGGAAAAGGTCTGCTGGATCACTACTTCTGCACTGTTTAGGGGACTGAATTTCAAGTCTTCAATCTTTCTCTGTTTGACCAATTGGAGGCGGGGTGATGGCTGTGCAAACTCCCTCAGCAGCAGTTGGGGGGACCCTGGCAGTCAGAGTTTATCTCTGCCTGCTACGGAGTGCGCTGGGACATGCTCTGCAGATAGCACCGGGTCTGGGAACTGGAACTGGAACCGAAGGGAGCTCAACTCTCCCTGGAAGGAATACAGGCGCTCGGGCCTGCTGACCCCTCCTCACCTCTGGGCAGGGTCTGAGTTTGTCCTTCAGTGTCCCCAGTCCTTATCTGTTAGCTCAGTTGGAGGTGGGTAGCTGTACAAATTCCCTCAGCAGCAGCTGGGGGGACCATGGCAGGCAGAGTTTATCTCCGCCTGCTACAGAGTGCGCTGGGACACGCTCTGCAGACAGTACCCGGTCCATAGTATTGGATTTTTACAGCTTTAAATTGGGAATAAATTTCAAATGTGAAAGTGAAAGCACAAACAACATAAATACATGAACTGGACACTATTAAAGCTCAAAATATTGTAGGCATCACCAAAAAGATAATTCTTAGAATAGGATAAAATAATTGTCTATTGTATACCAGATAAGAATTCAGTATACAAAGTTTGTAGAAATTCTACATTTCAGAGACAAAAATATAACCAAGCTTAATATTAGATAATAGGCTTGAATAGATGCTCTCAAAAGAAGATATACAAACATAGAGTAGGGCCATTGGTAAGTATTTGGAAAAGGCAAATATGATAATGAAGCTGATGTGGTTTCTCTGAATTCAAGGCCAGCCTGGTCCACATAACAAGTTCTAGGCAAGTCAAGATTACATAGTGAGATCTTGTCTCAAAACAAATCACAATGGAATATTTCACGACCCTTCAGAGTGGCTATAATTTTTTTGAAGTAGAGAATAACAGCAAAAACACACATTGCTGATGTAAATGCAAACTGGTCCTTAAAATGTTAAACACTAAATTACCATGTAATCTAGTGACTTAACTCTTGCTTATACATCTAAAGAATTGGAAGCAGATATTCAATCAAAATCATGTGCCTAAATATTTATTACACTACTCATGATAGCCAAATGGTAGAAACAACCCAAATGTCCACAAACTATTGAGTAAAGAAATGTGGTATATCCATACAGTAGAATATTACTAAGCAGTGAACAGCAATAAAGCACTGCTAGACACTACAATGGATAAGTCACATATTGTATTCCTGTAATCTGATATATCCTGAGAGTCAAAAGATGAATCTGCAATTGCTAGCAGCTAAAAGGAGAGCAAGGTGTGACTGTTTTGTTTTCCTTTCAGGTGGTGAAGCATTTTGGAACTGGACTAAAGTGAAATTTGGACAACATTGTGAGTATACAAAACTAGGCATATAATTTTATAAGATGTGAATTTTATTTATACTTTATTTTTATGATGTTTCATTTTATTATTAATGCTTTGGTTAACATAAAAGAATGGGCTTATTAGTGCTGCTTTGAACATAAATTGTACTTTATGTATATCTACCTCCTTATTATAACCTTATTGCTTAAATGCAAGAAAACATATTTGACTCTCTTTTCCTGGTTAGTTATTTCTCTGTGATGGACTGGTTCAGGTCCTTTGGGATATATATCTAGGCCTAGAACAACAAGACTATATGATGCATCTTCGGAGTCTGTTTGAAAGACACCTTGCTAATTCCTTGTAATGGTTTGCCTTCCACCAACAGTGTGCAATGTTTCCTATTTACACACAACCTCTACCAGTCATTTGTTTCATTGGTGATAACCATCTGACTGGACAAGAAGGAATCCCTAGGGAGTTTGAATATGCTTCTCCTTGATGGCTAAGGATGTTAATCATTTTTTTCATATTTTTATTGGCTTGTTTATACTCCCTGTTAGAACTGTCTGCTCAATTCATTTATTGTGTTGAAATATTTAGGGTTTTTGCCGTTCTTTTTAAATATGGAGATTCGAGGAATTTATCTGGATCAGATTTATAGTTGGCAAAAGTTTTCTCCCACACAGCAGGCTGTCTTTCCCTCAGTTAGTTGTTTGGGTTACTGTGCAGAAGACTTTTACTCACTCAGTGATTCTTGCTGCTGTCCCCAGAGCTCCTTGAGTTCTTTTCAAAATTCCTAGTGTCTTCAAGTGTTTCTTCTGCATTTTCCTCTAACAGATTCAAAGCTTGAGGCTTCCTTTCAAGTCATTGATTTACTTAGAATTGACCTTTGTACCAGAAAAGAGATGAGGATGCAGTTTTATTCTTCTGCTCATGGACCTCCAGTATCTGCCTGCCTCTGCCTCCAGAGTGCAGCTCTGTGCCACCACTGCCCATTTCATGGGTTACATTTATTCTTAGACAATTTTTTAATTTAAGGTACAAGTGTGTTTGTTATTCTGATTTCTTCTCTGAATGTTTATTATTATTATATAGAAAAGCTACTAATTTTTCTGTGTTGATTTTTAATGCTGGTACTTTGCTGAAAGCATTTCTCAGATCTAAGAGTTTTCTGGTAAAGTCCTTAGGGTATATGATCATGCCATCTACAAAAAGGAACATTTTGATCCCTGTCTTTTCTATTTGTATCTCTTTAATTTCCTTCTCTTGATTTTTTGCTCTGAGACTTCAAGTGCTATATTGAAGAGGGAGATGGTAGACACTCTTTTCTTATCTCTTATTTGAAATAAAAAGGTTTCCAATTTTCCCACATTTAGTTTGCTGTATATATAGCTTTTATTATTCTGAAGCTTGATCCTTTTATTCCTGCTTTGACCAGAGTCTCGTATCAGACGCTGATGAATGTTCGATGTTGTCAAATGCCTTTTCTGCATATGTTGAAATAAGCATGTGATTTCCATATCCAAATCTGGCATTCATTGATTTGTAAATGAAGCCAACTTGGTTTTGGTGTATAATCTTTCTAATGTGTTAATTAATTCAATGTGCAAAATTTTTTGTTTTGTTTTATGATACAGAATTTCTCTGTGTAACCCTACTTGTCCCAGAACTCACTTTGTAGACCAGGCTAGCTTCAAACTCATGTAGGTTCACCTGCCTCTGTCTCCAGAGTGCTGTGACTAAAGGCTACACCACTATTTCTGGCTGTAAGTTTTCTATTAAGAAGTTTTGCATCAGTAAGTTTAGTTTATAATGTTCTCCCACTTGTTCTTATTTTGGGGTGATAATGCTTTTAAGAATTCAGTTTGGCTGTAGTCCTTTTTCTGTTTTATGGAATGATTCCCGGAGTGGTGAGGTTATATCTTCTTTAAAGATTTGATAGAATTTGACAGTGGACCCATCTGGTCCAGTACTTTTTTTGTTAAAAGACTATTATTCCTTCAGTATCATTGCTTACTATAAAAGTTGTTTGTCTTCTTGATTTAATTTTAGTAGGTCATATGTGTCTAGGAGTTAACTGTCTTCTAGAGTTTTGATCTTTTTGAAATCTAGGTTTTCAAAGTTTTCCCTGATGATCCTCTGAATTCTATTGGTGCTGGTTATATTTCCCATTTCTGTCTCCAGTTTTATTAAGACATTTTTTCTTCTTCTTTACTTACTTTGGCTAAGTATTTGTCTATTTTCCTTTTCAAAGAACCAGTGGGGGGAAAAAAAGAACCAATGATAAGTTTTATTGATCACTTGTATTGTTCTTTCAGTCTCTATCTCATTAACTTTCATCATGATCCTTATTCTTTTCATGCTTTGCACTTGATTTTGTGTAGTTCCTAATTATCTAAGATCTTAAACTGCATCATTAGGTTATTTATTTGAACTATGTCTATTTTTGGAATACAAACATTCATAGATATAAGCTTTATTTTTAGAAGTAGCCTTGCTGTGTCCCCAAGCTTCTGGTAAGTTATTACCTTGTAGATATTTGGTTTTAGGTAGTTTTTAATTTTCTCTGGTGACCTATTTATTATTTGAGGATATTCTACGTAATTTTTATTTATTTGTATATTTTTTCTTGTCATGCATTTCTATTTTTTTCTACTCTAATCAGATAGAAGGTGAGAAAATGTTTTTTCACACCTCCTCCTCATCTTCCTCCTCCTCCTCTTCCCTCTTCTTTTGATAAAACTTGCTTTCTGGCTTCATATGTCATTCTATGTTAAAGAGTTCCATGAGCCTCTGAGGAGACTGTGTATAAAGCAGGTACTGAACAAAGCACCCTGTAGATGTTTTTAAGTTAATTTGCTCTGTGGTAAAGTTTAGCTTGGAAATTTATTTGTTGATGTGGGGTGGATGATTCCTCTATTGATAAGAGTAAGATATTGAAGCCATTACTGTCATATTTATTCATAGAACCATCTGTCTCTTTATGTCCAGTAGTGTTGGTTTTATAAAATTAAAAAGTGTAACATTTAGTGCATGTGTTTATAATTGTTTTGTGCTCTTTAAAAATATTTTCAGTAATTCCTTGAGAATTCTGTGCTCTGTACTATGATCATATTCACTCTTCCCCCACCTCCTTATCCACTCAAGTTCAAGTTCCCTTTTTAAAAATCCCATCAAATTCAATTTGTGCTATTTAAATATTCTTAGGTGCACCATCCCTTATAACATGGTCAACCTACCAAGGGTCATACCTTGCTACATGTTCTTGATTGTGATCTACTACTATTAATTAAATGGTAGTAACTTTTTAAATTTCTTCTGATTGATTTTAGATGAATGTCTAGTTTATTAGAAATAAGTATAGCCAGACTCTGCCAGCTCTGATTGGACCGAAAGGTGAGTAACAACTTCTCCCAGGCAGACAGCCCATTCTTTATAACCTAGGCCCCAGGCCCATGCCTGCTCATGCCTACCCATTGCTACCCCAGTTGCAGGCCAACAGGCAATACTCCTACAGGCAGGCCTCCCAAACAACACTCCTCCGTTGGACTCTGTTGATGTATGTAGTTTTAGGCCTTTCCAGAATCATTAGATTACATAGTAATTTAGTGTTTAGCTTTTTAAGGACAAGTTTGCATTTATATTAGCAATGTGTGTTCTTGCTGATAATCTCCACTTCAAAAAAATTATTGCTCTGAAGGAGTGTGAAATATTTCATTGTGTTCTGTTTTGTTTTGAGACACGATCTCATTATGTAATCTTAACTGGCCTGGAAATTGTTATGTAGACCAAGCTGGTGTAGTAGTAACTTTCTGCTCTGTGTGGCCTGTGGTCCAGACCTGCAGTCCCGCAGCTCTACAGAAACACACAAACACTTACATTACTTTTCTGCTGATTGTCCTTTGGCCCAGGCATATAACTTGCTAACTCTTTACTTTTAAACTAACCCATGATTCTTGTATTGTTCAGACATTGTGGCTCAGTACCTTTTCTCAGAGCAGCATTTCAACTTCTTTCCTCTGTGTCTGCTGCTATCTCATCATGGTGTCTTTCTGGCTTCTCTGTGGCATCTCTACTCTGTTCTTTCTGTTCCTAGAGTTTTCTTAGTCTTGTACCCCCACCTGCACTTCCTGTCTGCCTTTGGACAATTAACATTTTTATTAAACCAGTATGCAGGACAATTATTTACAATGTAACAACATAATCCCACTATACCCTGTAATTTCCAAGTCCCACTTCATCCCCCAAGCCCACCCAACCTCTGAGACTCCAGCGGCTCCCTGAGACATGAACACTGCCAGTGCCTATTGGACCAAGAGCAGCTCCCTGAAACACAAACACCACTTATACTGACTAGAAAAAGAGGTGGGAAAATGCCAGTGCACAATACACTCAACAGCATAAAGAGCAATGACACCAACAGATCCTAATGGTTCTACAACAGCAAGACCTGAACACCTCAGTGTTGAAGAGGCAGAAAAAAAATTGCCTTAAAAATAACTTTGTAAAAATGACAAAGGCCTTTAAAGAGAAAATTAAAAAAATTTCTTTGAAGAAATCAAGAAAACTACAAACAAAAAAAAGTGGAAAAAAAAAAAAAACAAGAAAAAGCAATCAAACAGGTGAAGAAAACAGTCCAAGACTTGAAAATTACAATGGAGGTAATAGAAAAGACAAAATAAAGGAAATGCTAGAAATAAAATATCTGAGTAAATGAACAGGAATTACAGATGCAAGAATAACCAAGAAAATGCAGGAGATGGAAGAGAGAATATCTTGCATTGAAGATGATAGAGGGAGTAGATTCATCAGTCAAAGAATACAATAAAGACAAAAAAAAAGTCATAACATAAGATTTCCTGAAAATCTGGAACACCATGAAAAGACCAAACCTAAAAACAATATACATATAGAAGAATACCAGTTCAAAGGCTCTGAAAATAAATTCAAAAAAATTACAGAAGAAAACTTTCCCAACATAAAGAAGGAAATGCCTATGAATATACAAGAGGCTTACAAAACACCACATAGACTAGATCTCAAAAAAGTTTCCTCAACACATAATAATTAAACCACTAAACATACAGAATTTAAAAACATATTAAGAACTGTAAAGGAAAAAAGCCAAGTAATTTATAAAGGCAAAATAACACCCAACTTCTCAATGGAGACTCTGAAAGTCAAAAGGTTCTAGAAAAATATTAGGCAGACACGAAGAGACCAGGGATGCCAGCCCAGACTATTATATTTAGCAAAATTTTCTTTTTTCTTTTTTTTTTTTTAAATATTTATTTTTATTTTATGTGCATTGGTGTTTTGCCTGCATGTATAACTGTGTAAGGGTGTCAAATCTTAGAATTACAGATAGTTGTTAGCTGCCATGTGGATGCTGGGAATCGAACTCAGGACCTCTGGAAGAAGAGTCAGTGCTCTTAACCACTGAGCCATCTCTCCAGCCCTTTAGCAAAATTTTCAATCATCATAGACAGAGTAAAAAATATATTCCATGACAAAACCAGATTTAAATAATACCTATCCACACATCCAGCTCTACAGAAAGCACTAAAATGAAAACTCCAAACTAAGGAAGTTAGATGGACTCACAAAAACACAGACAATAGATAATTCCATGCCAGCAAGTCACAAAGGAAGAACACACATACACACACACCCAAAAATAACAGGGATTAATAATCACTAGTCATTAATATCCCTTAATGTCAGTGGACTAAGTTTGCCTATAAAAAAGCACACAGTCGCAGAATGTATACGAAAACAGGATCCACCCTTATGCTGCATTCAAGAAACACAGCTCAGCTTCAAAATAGACACTACCTCAGAACAAAGGGTTGGGAAAAGACTTTCCAATCAAAAGAAATTAAGCAAGGATGTAGCTATCCTAATAGCTAACAAAATAGACTTCAAAAGAGTCTTCAAAATCAATCAAAAGAGATGAGGAAGGACATTACATATTCATCATAGAAAAAAATTCATCAAGATGAGATCTCAACTCTGAACATTTATACCCCAAATACAATGGCACCCAAATATGTAAAAGAAACATTACTAAAGTTTAAATTGCATATCAAACTTGACACCATAATATTAGAAGACCTCAACAACCCACTCTCACCAACCGACAGGTCTGCCAGACACAAACCTAACAGAAAATTGAGGAATCTAATGGATGTTTTGACTCAAACGACTTAGTAGACATTTACAGAATATTTCATTCAAACACAAAAGAATATACCTTCTCAGCACCTCTTGGAACCTTCTCTAAAATTAATCACATACTCAGCCACAAAACAAATCTTAACAAATTTTTAAAAAATGAAATAACCACCTGTATTTTATCAGATCACCATGGCTTAAAGTTAGAATTCAACAACACAAAATCAGAAAGCCTACAATTTTATGGAAACTGAATAATGTTCAACTGAATCACCACTTGGTCAAGAAAGAAATTGAAGACTTTCTAGAATTTGAAGAAAATGAATGTATAACATACCCAAATTTATAGGACACTATGAAAGCAGTATTAAGAAGAAAGTTCATAGCACTATATGGCTACATAAAGAAGTTGGAGAAATCTCACAATAGTAATTTAACAGCACACCTGAAAGCTCTAGAACAAAAAGAGTTAAACTCACCTAGGAGGAATAGATGCCAGGAAATAATCAAATTGAGAGCTGAAATCAATAAAAGAAACAAAGTTAACAATACAAAGAATCAATGAAACAAATAGTTTTTTCTTTGAGAAAACCAATAGGACAGATAAACTCTTATCTAAAGTAACCAAAAGGCAGAAAGAGAACATCCAAATTAACAAAAATTAGAAATGAAAAGGGAGATATAATAACAGACAATGAGAACATCCAGAGAATCATCAGGTCATACTTCAAAAACTGTCCTCCACAAAACTGGAAAACTTAAAAGAAATAAACAAATTTCTGAATATTTACCACAAACAAAAATTAAATCAAAGCCAGATAAACAATTTAAATAGATTTATAATCACTAAGGAAATAGAAGCAGTCAATAAAGTATCTCAAATAAGCCCAGGACTAGATGGTTTCAGTGCAGAATTCTACCATAATTTTAAAGAAGAGCTAATACCAATACTCCTCAAATTGTTCCACTCAATAGAAACAAAGAACATTGCTAAACTCTTTTTATGAAGCTATGGCTACTCTAATACACAAACCACATGAGGATGCAACAAAGAAAGAGAATTACAGACCAATCTTCCTCATGAACATTGATGTGAAAATAATTAATAAAAACTGGCAAATCTAATCAGAGAACACATTAAAAAAAAAGTCATCCACCATGGTCAAGTAGGCTTCACCCCAGAGAAGCAAGGATGGCTCAACATACAAAATCTGTCAATGTAATTTACCATATAAACAAACTTAAAGAAAAAAACAGCACATGACTATTTCGTGAGACCCTTAAAAAGCCTTCAAAAAAAAAAATCTAACACTCCTTCATGATAAAGGTCTTAGAAAGATCAGGAACACAAAGAACATACCTAACATAATAAAAGCCATTTACATCAAGTCTACAGCCAACCTCAAATTAAATAGAGAGACACTCAAAGTGATTCCACTAAAATCAGGAACAAGATAAGGCTACCCACTGTCTCTATATCTATTCAATATAGTACTCAAAGTTCTAACTAGAGCAATAAGGCAACAAAAGGAGATGAAGGGGATACAAATTTAAAAGGAAGAAATCAAAGTTTTGCTATTTGAAGAAGATGTGATAAAATACCTAAGTGACCCCAAAAATTCTACCAGGGAACTCCTACAGCTGATAAATACCTTCAACAATGTTTCAGGATACAAGATTAACCCAAAAAATGTAGTAGCCCTCCTATATACAAATGATAAATGAACTGAGAAAGAAATTAAGGAAGCATCACCTTTTAAAATAGCCTTAATAATATAAAATGCCTTGGGGTGACTCTAACCAAGCAAGTGAATGACACTTTAAGTCATTTAAGGAAGAAATTAAAGAATATATCAGAAAATGGACAGATTTCCCATGCCCATAGATAGGTAGGACCAACATAATAAAAATGGCAATCTTACCAAAAACAATCTACAAATTCCAAAATCCCCACACAAATCTTCACAGACCTTAAAAGAACAATAATAAACTTCACATAGAAAAAAACAAAAAAACAGGATAGCTGAAACAACTGTGTACAATAAAGCAAATTCTGGAGGCATCACCATCCACAACACCAAGCTCTATTATACTGCTATAGTAATAAAAACAGCATGGTATTGGCATAAAAACTAGCCTGGGAATCATATTGTTGGAATCAGATTAAAGACTCTGACATTAATTCACTTACCTATGAACACCTGATTTTTGACAAAGAAGCCAAAACAGAAAAAAAGAAAGTATCTTTAGCAAATGATACTGGAATAACTAAACCTCAACATGTAGAAGATTGCAAATAAATCCATATTTATTGCCTTGCACAAAACTCAAGTCCATGTGGATCAAAGACCTCAACATAAATCCAGTTATACTGAACCTCATAGAAAAGAAAGTAGGAAGTAGCCTTAAATGCACTGACACAGGGGACTATTTCCTGAATATAACGTCAGTAGCACAGACACTGAGAGCAACAATTAATAAATGGGACCTTTGGAAACTGAGAAGCTTCTGTAAGGCAAAGAACACAGTTAATAAGACAAAATGACAGCCTACACAATGGGAAAATATCTTCACCAACCCCACATCTGACAGAGGGCTGATCTCCAAAATACACAAAGAACTTAAGAACCAGACATCAAAATACTAAACAATCAAATTAAAAATGAGGTACAGATCTAAATAGAGAATTCTCAACAGGAGAATCTCAAATGGACGAAAGATATTTAAGAAATTGTTCAACATCCTTAATCTCTAGGAAAGATTAATCACAATGACTCTGAGATACCATCTTACACCTGTCAGAATGGCAGCTTATGTTGGAGGGGATTTGGAACAAGGGGAACTCTCCTCAACTGTTGGGGTGAGTGTAAACTTGTGTAGCCACTTTGGAAATCAGTATGGTGATTTCTCAGAAAATTGGGAGTCAATCAGATTGGTGACTACCCTAACTGTCATCATAGAGTCTTCATCCAGTAACTGATGGAAGCAGATTCAGAAATCCACAGCCAAGCACTGGTCCAAGGTCCTAGAGTCCAGTCAAAGAATGAAAAGAGAAATTATAGAAGAAAAGAGGTACAGGATCATGATGGGGAAATCTACAGAGGCAACTGAACCAAGCTCATGGGACTCATGAAGCTTAGACTGACATATGTGGACTAGGCCCTCTGTATACAGAAGACAGTTATGTAGCTTGGTCTGTTTAAGGAGCCCCTGGCACTATGGTCAGGATCTATCCTCTAGTGCATGGCCTGGGTTTTTGGAGCCCATTACCTATGGTTGGACGTCTTGCACAGCCTTGCTGTAGCAGGGAGGGACTTGGACCTGCTTCAACTGAATGTACCAGGCTTTGCTGACTCCCCATGGGAGTCCCTACCCCTTTCAGAGGAGGGGATGGGGGTGTGGGGAAAAGCTGGTGAAGAGCATGGGAGAAAAAAAATGAGATGAAGATCTGTGGTTGGAATGTAAAATGAATAAAAAAATTCTTAAATAAAAAGTAAATAAATAAATATAATTAAAAATAAGTATAGCTACTCTATAGTATATTTGGCTTCTACTTGTTTGGTATATTAATTTAAACCCTTTCCTGCTGCATTAGATATTTGTCTTATTGCTGTGATAAGAGTAAGAGAAAAAAAAAGAGAAAGTAACAGGAAAGTTTATTTCGGTTCAGAGTTCTAGGGTACAGTTTATGATGGCAGAGAAGTCATGTGGCAGGAGTCATGTTGTATCCAAAGTCAGGAAGCAGAGGAAGGTGAATGGTTGTGTTCAGGCAGCTTTTCCCTTTTTATGCTATTGAGGACCCATGCTTGGGGAACAATGCCCCATCCTCATCAGGAACCTTCCTATCTCACCTGGCATGGCCAGAGTCTAGCCTAAACTAAATTGCATAAATGTTTCTAGAAGCTTGTTTTCTATATGATTACAAATTCTGTCAAATTGACAGTCAACACTAATCATTTCTTGTCAACAAAAAAATTACCTAGATGAAGTAAGTTTCTTTTTGTGTGGTTGGCTTGGTTTTGTCTTTGTTTTACCCAATAAGCTAGGTTGCTACTTTCATTGGAGAATTAAGACCATAAACTTTTATGGTTCTTCATGAGAAGAATTATTCCTTTAATTTTGTTGGTTTTTTTTTCTTAGTTCATTTTTCCTGGACTCATACTTTATTGGCTTACTGACTTGAATCTGATTGATTGTTTCCAAGTTCTTCTTTGTTCACCTATGCTTTCTATTAGACATTTTTTGCTGTGTTCTCATGACTGAAATGGGCTTTCTATCTCTTCAATGTATAAGATCCCTTTAACTCTGCAATACTTACTTTGTGCTCATGAGTTTAATTTATGCCTGTGTTAAAATACCTATATTTCTCCATTGAAGTTAGAATGAAAGGTTATTTGCTAGATGTAGTAATCTTGGCCATCTATTGTTTACCCTTAAAATACATCATCTATTGTTACCCTGGCTCCTGGGGTTGTCCATAAGAGTTCTACGGTCATTATAAACAGTTTGTCTTCATAATTTTAATAGTGTTTTTTCTTGAAATCGTTAATATTTTGTATTTGTTTTATCATTTGGGAAGTTTGACTACAATGCATCATGAGGAGTCCTTCTCTAGTCATGTCCATCTAACTACATGTCTATATTTGAGGATCTCACCTCTTTCTTCTACTCAACAGATTCTACGAATTGGTATCTTCATTAGCATCAAACACCCAGGTCAAGGGATAAAACTACAGAGTTCAAATACCATTTGTACCAGCTGTGAACTTCACAGTGCTAGTTGATACCACAAGACATTGGGCTATTGGCTGACTTCAGGCATGGAGCTATCAGATATCATAGTTAGCTTCATCTGATAGTCAGTTCCTGGCCACCGAAGTAGGGATATTACTCATCATACCCTGACTACCAGATCTGAGCACCCAGGTCCCTAAACTCTTTAGTGTGTTGGCACCCAGTCACTTCTTTTCTATGACTGTACTTGTTTTCTCCTAAGTCTATAGCAGTTTGACCCTGGCTCCCTGGCATGTGACTTTTTTTCCCTTCTTACAGTCCCCCAACTCAGTCTTAAGTAATAGGTTCCTTCAAGATAGCACTAACTACAGTCTGATAAGTAAGAGGGCCAGGCAAATATCATGACAGCCTGTCCTAATAACTCAGTTAAGAACTAGGCTTTGGTTTCTACATCTTGAAACTGGACAGACAGTTTCTGAGGAAGAGCCAATCCTCAGTCAATCTCCAACAGCCCTGACAACAAGGAAAGAGACCTGGTACTGAGCCAGTCCCCACAGTCAGTAAGCTCAAAGTAGTAACTAAATAAGGAGAAAGCCTAGGACTTGTCCAGGCTTGCCCAAAACTGGAATAGCTGTAGCCTAAACCAACCCCTGCCAGTACTAGCCAATTAGAATGTACTAATATGATTGCCACTTGCTTAAGCCAATCATATATGAGATAACCTAACTGCCCTAGGACCTTCCCCTTAGCTGTGCTTAAAAGGAGCCTTCATTGCCATTTTGTCTTGGTGTAAGATGGTTGGTCCCAGCATACTGGACTAATAATAAATGCTCTTGCTGATTGCATATGTGGATGGGGGTCTTTGGTGGAACTTCTCCAGGACCCTAACAATAAGGAATAACAAAGGAGTCTCTTCACTGCCAACTCATGAAATCAATAGTCACTGTCTTACCAAAACTCCTCATCATTCTAGGTTTGCGGGTATACCCTGCTGGTGAGATTGCCAGTCTCTTTCCAGCAGGTTGTTGGCTCACCTTTGGGGTGAGGTGAGAGGATCCTGCTGGTAACACCTCCAGTCTTTTCTCCGCTATGCTCTTAGCTCACTTTTGGGATGAGGCTCCTGTTTTCTTCCCTGTCACCAGGTAGCTACAGCTCTGTCTGCGGCTGTTTGCTCTTTCCCTTGAGTTACCTTTCCACTTCGGCATATTTTCCAGCTGTACTAACTCCCTTTGTGGTTGACAGTGCCCTTTCAATTTTTCTGTCATTGGAATAGAATCTAGACTTTGTTATTCTGACTCTTCACTACACTATAGAAGCAGAGTCTATTGTACTCTATTATTTACCTCAGTTGTACAAAAATAAAACCAAATCATGAAGTTGTTCTCTCTTACAGGGAAAACCAAATACAAACTCCTTACTTACACTGGTATTCACCATGTTTTATTATGTGGCCCTGTCTTTGACCTCATCTCCTTCTATATCCTAAACTCATCAGGGGTACCCTGATAGTTGCTTTGGTCTTCTCTGCTTTCATTTGCTCTCAAGTTTTGTACATGAAAAGCCCTTCCCTTTTAATTTCCTCCTTTGCTAAGATAATGACTACTTTTTCAAGACTCGGTTAAAATTCATCCTCCATGGGAAGTATTTTCTAGTTCCCACCCCCAATTTTGCTTCCTACTGTTACCTGGAATACAGACTTCTAATCATGAGGATCCCATAACAGCCTGTGCATAAGTACATTTGTCATACTGTCTTCTAATTATCTCCCCTCCAGACTATGAGGTTCTGCAGGACAGAAACTGTATTTTGTCTCTATTAATAGCCTCTGTCAGTGGTGCTGGCAGACACCACATGCTTATAAAGGCTCAAATTGTCAAATTGGATCCTAATTTCCTCCACCTTATTTTTAATTGTATGCCTCCTTGTTTAAGCATTAGCCTTCCTGTTTCTTTATCTCAGATCATAACCTAACATCTTTGATCCAATGTGGATCATTGGCTACCAGGAATCCCAGGAGGGTGTATGGCATTGGATCCTTGTGGTGATAATTTTGTATGTGCTCTAAAAAATAAAGCTTGCCTGAAGATCAGAGAGTAGAGCTAGCCACTAGTTAACCATAGAGGCCAGGCAGTGGTGGTACATACCTTTAAGGCCAGCACTTCAGAGGAGGAAGCAGGAAGATCAGCAGTTCAAAGCCATCCTGGGCTACAAGAGAGTGATCCAGTCTAAAAGAGGAATAGCTAGGTGGTGGTGCCTCTTGCCTTCAGCTCCAGCACTAGGGATCTCAAGGCTTTAATCCAGTACTAGGGAGATAGAGATAGGAAGTGATATGGTTGGGTGAAGAGAGAAATATAAGGCCAAAGTGGGTGAGCTCCTGTCTCAATAAGGCAGAAGGAGACATGAGCTCAGGCTCTTTGCCCTGATGATTCTGCACAGGTAAGAACTCTCTCTAATGACTAGCTTCTTTGTCTCACTGATCTTTCAGCATTTACCCTGATATCTGGCTCCGAGTTTTTGTTATTAAGACCAATTAGGATTTGTGCTACAGATCTTGACCAACATATAACCTCTGCACAGTTTAGTATCTGTTCCTTATCCTGGTGGGTCAGGAATACCTTTTGTATTTGAGCATGTGCAAAGGAAGAGAATGAAGTACAAATCAAAAGAGCCAAGTAAAGGTTTTCATTACACCATTCACTGATGGAGGCTTAGCCAAGCTACCTATGCACCATGGAATATATTTTCCTCACCTATAAAATGGGGATTAAGATAAATAACTGCCTGTCTTTTATGCAGCCACTTCCAAATTAAAATGAAATAAAGCAATATAAATACCTAGACTGTGTTTTTTGAATGTTTAAATGTTATAAGTCATAAATCTTCTTAAATTCAAACTCAAATAAAACTTACTACTTTGCAAGTCATCACTGGCCATTTTTTGAGGGTAAATAAGGAAATACAAACACTGATATGGTAAAAAAAAAATACCTGAATGATGACTGTGGGTTCACCTTCTTACATTATCATCACTGAGACTTATTCCTCTAAGAAAGCTCTACCCCACACACAACCTCCTCAAATGACACAGGTGCCCAAATACCAAATGCTTAAAGACTATGGGAGACATTTCTCTTTGAAATCACCTCAGCAACTATTATACTACTCATGATATCAGTGAAAATATCTGAAATACTACTAAACTAATACAAAACCTTTTACTGCATAATATGAAAAGGTGCATAAATAAAAAGATTTTTTCTCTATTAAAGACAAATTTTATGTACTTAGCCATCAAATTTATCTATATACTAAGAGTAATTCCAATCACATTCTTAATGCTTTTGTTTTATTTTTACTTTATTTTAGTTTTGTTAACTTTTTACTCTTCTCTCATACCTAAATAAATAAATAAATGTTTGAAAAAGAAAAAAAAATAGCATTTTTCAGCAGATTTCCTATCTCCTGTGTATGACTGAGGCAGTTGCAACAAGATGAACCATCTGCTTAATCCTGCTGTCCTGGTACCTGATTACTTAGGGAAATGGTGTGGTGAAAGGTACATAAACTTCTCCCAAACAAGATGGCAAAATTTAATACGTTGAGTGCTTTTTTTTTTTCTTCTTTATTTTGTATTTATCAAAAAAAAAAACAGTAAAAAGAATTTAAAATGCAGAAGAGTTAACAATAACTATACAGAGGACAAGAATCATAAGCATGGCTTATCAAGGGTAGAAATACAAATAAGATTGCTACACATATATTTTCTTTGTGTTCAGCTTTCCCTATATATCCTTATT
>PVIH01016130.1:0-46868 GCA_004025045.1 Sigmodon hispidus | reverse complement strand
GGATATACAGGGATGGAAAAAAAAAAAATTCAGAGGGAAAGATGAACACAAAGAAAATATAGGTGTAGCAATCTTATTTGTATGTCTACCCTTGATAAGCCATGCTTATCATTCTTATCCTCTATATAGTTATTGTTAACTCTTCCACATTTTAAATTCTTTTTACTGTGTTTTTTTTTTAATAAATACAAAATAAAGGGAAAAAAAAAAAAAGAAGGAAGAGAGGAGATGGCAGAGCATGTGTGATCACATCTGTATTTATCCAGGCACTTGTTCATTTTTTCCCTGTTTGATGGAGTAATTATTAAGGCACAGACAATTGCAGCTAAAGAGAGGATACAATGGAAGCTTAGTTCCTATGTATGATATTCTATTTTAAAAATGTGAAACAAAAAAATTAGCAAACTTTAAAGTTCGTTGTGAGTACAATGATTTTACAAAGTCAAACATCTTGTAGAAGCGGTTGAGCATGTGCTTGGTAATGAAACGAGAGAAAAGGAAATCTATTGCTCAAAGTACCAAAATACTCTGTTTTGCTTCTATTTCTTGAGTCTGTTTTTATTTGTTTTGTTGTCATTGTTTTGAGTGCATACGTGTGTGTGTGTGTGTGTGTGTGTGTGTGTGTGTGTGTGTGTGTGTGTGGTAAGTACAATTATGCTCATGTAGGTGGAAGTGGGAGGAAAACCAACCTTGGCTGTTGTTCCTCCAGAGCATCCAAGTTGTTTTTTGAGACAAGGTCTCTCATTAGCCTGGAACTCACAGGCTAAGCTATCTAGCCAGTAAGCCCCAGGGATCTGCCTGTCTCTGGCTCTCCAGTGCTGAGGTCACAAGAGTGTGACATTGTGACGTCTTTCTATTTTGGGTAAGCTCAGGGAAACTCAGGTGTGTGTGCTTGTGAAGCAGGTGCTTTTCCTGCCCCATCTCCCAGTGCCTATTTCTTTGTGCATACTCATCACCTATGATTCATATAGACTTCACTCATCTGCACTGTGATGTGTTCTCTGTGCTGTTTCTCTCTGTTCTGTTCTTAGTCAGAGTGTGCAATGGTGCACTATTTAGCAGGAACTTTAAAATTGGAAAGACATGGGTATCTTGAAATCACATTAAACTAAATCTAGAAGTTTCATACTTGAAAAGTTACTTCATATAATTTCAGAAAGTGTCTTAATCCTCTACTATAAATTTTAATTTATCCTGGAACTTTCCCACTAAATCCCAAGACAGAAGCACAAGATAAGTCATTCTGCTGAGAAGAGAAAAACACTGTCTAACTGACAGGTGGCTGGTTACTTGTATTGGGTTATAAAGGAAGTAATTCCCCTGCCTCCTGCTCTGTCCCTGTTCCAGGTCAACCATCCTGTTCCCTTATGCTCTCATCCCCCACCCCCTCTCCTTTATTGCCCCCCCTCACCCCAGTTTACTCAGGATCTCATCTAGTTCCCCTTCTGTATGTCCCTCTTAGGGTCTTCCTTGTTAACTAGCTTCTCTGGAGCTGTGGGTTATAATCCAGCTATCCTTTGTTTTACATCTAGTATCTACTTATGAATCAGTACATATCTTCCCAGAATTCCCTATGACCATTATTCTCTTCTTTCTTTCTTTTTTATCAGCATAATATTTTTTGATTATTTGGGGATTTTATACAATGCACTCTGATCACACTGGCTTTCCACTCCTCCCGGGACCACCCACCCACCCTTGTGCCTCTGAAAAAAATAGTAAAAGTCCAATTTTTCCTGCCCATATATTAATTGAAGCCTGGTCAGACTTCCATTGGCTAGCCTCTTGAAGATAAATGAGTCCTTTTCCATGCCCCCTCCCCATCCCTCCAGAAACCATCAACTGTGAAGAGCTACACTTTAGCACCTTTATCACAATTTTACAGAACTCTGTTCAATGGCTTCATGATCAGACTCTTTTTTTTTTTTTTGAAGGGGGTTCACAGACGCCTTCAATCTCTCATTCTCATTTATGAGTCTGTAGTCACAGCATTGCAAGAGAAGCCAGTGGCAACACAGATCATGGACGTAAGCACAGTTTCCTGCAGGAGCATGGATCATGGTCATCAGTATGGGCCTCTGTTTCTTATTTCTGTTTATTCAACTTTTAGAAATTCTCAACATGGAAGACAGTTCTAGAAGTTGCTTTTTTGTTTGTTTGGTTTATTGCATTTAACAATAGTTTGTGGTTTTATCCACGTCACCACAAATGTTAGGGTCTCTTCTTAAAATGTTGAATAAGAGTCACACACACACACACACACACACACACACACACACATACTGTATATATGATAGTTTACCTAGCCCTTTATCAGTCAATTGGCATGCATTAGTCTGAATATTCATGTGGCTATCTCTACAAAGCTTTACCTCATTTTCTTTGAATACATACACAGAAGTGGGGAAGAAAAGAGAAAATCTTATCATGTGTGACCCAGTGAGTCATGCAGTAAACCCCTGTATCCATGCATCTTTACATTTGGGTGTTCATCATAAAGAATCTTTGATTTGCTTTAAGGCCCCTGGTCTCTTTTTAATTAATGTCGCTGGGTGATGTTGACATGAGTAGATTTAACTTAAAATCTCTAACCGATTCATTTCTTCTAATCTGGATTATTAGTAGAGTCAGACAGCATTGATCATAACCTTGTCTGTTTCTTTCTTATATTGAAAGTTTTTTTAAAAATCAGGAAATTTTACACTTCTTTCTCTCACACACTCTCGTAAGTGTTTATTCATCATTGAGAAGGGAGAAGCAGAAGAATTACGTTCTAAAATTTGTTAACACTTTATTTTACATGTGACAAACCTGAATGGGACAAAAATGAATGAGAAAACCACTCCACTTTACCTTCCTTCCTAGATCCAGTCTGAGTTCTGTGCCAGCACCAGAAGTCAAGGGTCCCCATAGGCCAGTGCTTCTCAATCTGTGGGTCACGACCCCCTCGGGGTTGTTCAAACGACCCTTTCTCAGGAGTCATTTAGACCATTGGAAAACACAGGTATTTACACTGTGATTCATAAAAGTTATAAAGTATCCACAAAAGTAACTTTATAAATGGGAGATTCAAAGCATGAGGAACTGTATTGAAGGGTCTTAACATTAGGAAGGTTCAGAACCATTGCTATAGCCCAACAGGGAAATGGCCTGTGGTTTTACCTGAGTGATAACATCAACCTGGTCACCTGCCTTACAACACTATATATAGAAATATGTGTCCTTATCAAAATGCCAAATGTGTCTGCTTTTTCCACCCTACCAGACAACACAGTTTAGCCCCATTCTTGCAGGTGTTTTGTGTATTTGACTCGTAATTTGCAATGATTAGATGTTGGCTCAACCTATACTCCTAGAGTGTAAAGACTTCCTGGTCACAACTATGGCAAACTCTTCACCTCTTCTGCTCCAGCCTCTGTTCCCCGTATACTTTCAAATGTGATGGGACATGACTCATTTACATGAATAGTAAATAGATATCATAGAATAACATGCATGCTGTATAATATCTGTAAAATTTGATTCTCTCAATTATAAGTGAAATAACATACATGTGCATGCAATTGCATTTTTTTAAAACACATACTCATTGAGTATTTATTGGTATTAGGAAATCATACATACACATATACCTTATATACATACCTTATATGTGCCTGACACATGCTATCAAGAACATAGAGCTAATCAACTTCTATCTACAGAAAATAACCCTAATTCAAAAAGTCAAGAATTTCAATTATATGAACAAAAGTTATATAATGTTCCATCAAGAAAAATGCATAGAAATTTGCATGTAGTCAAGGGACTCATTTTATTACAATGGAAGGAAGCAGGGGCCTCTGAAAGAGCAGTTCTGGAAAATTCAATAGGGGTGGCTAAAAAAAGAAACCCCCTGCGCTTACTTTCCTTGCAAGTCATATTAGAGAACTGAACTAAATTTTCCCCTACCCTAAGACTGAATCAGCCTCACATTCAGAGATGGGGTTTAACTTGGGTGGAAAACAGATGTGGCCATTGCATAGAAATTTTCTGTTTTTCACATTCATGAAGATTGTTTATTCCTTCGTTCAGAAAGAAAAGATGGTTCATGGTCACATATTGAAAAAAGATCTGAAGGCCAAATGCATTTTGAGAATCTTCCCAATCTTTTTTCAATATGTTCAATTCAAATCCTTGGCATGAACTATGTTCTCCTGGGGTTTCCATTGTATCTTTTAATCAAAATCTCAAGTATAAACACACAAGAACTTCATGCTTTGCTTTTGATTTGCACAGAGGGACTACAAAGTTATTTCCTTTCATAAACAATCATTTATTTGAAGGAAAATATGATTCAAATTAGACGTCAGTTTACTGAGTGGGTGCTGAGCATTCAAACACCTGTACAAAGCGAAGACGCAGGCATGGTAGGCATTTACAGCAATCTTTGAATCCACTGTTTCTGGAAATACTCGTGTCTCAGTTTTCCTTCGAGTTAAACCGCCATCTCAACTTCATGCTCATTTTAGGAAAAATGATGATCATTAATAGTCATGTTAGAAGCTGGTTATGGGATATAGGCACAGGCACTCTGAGATTTTGCAGTATTCAGATTATGGTGTTTTTGAGCAGGACTGAACCAAACTTTCCAAAAGGGAAAAATGCTTTAAGTCGAATAATAGTTCAACTCTTAAAATTTCTTCCATAAATTTCTTGATATTTTCCACAGTTTGTTATATAAGAGAAATTAGTGCAGATCTGCCATGTGAGAAAACTGAGGAAGGGAAATTTACACTTGACTCTCTAACAACACCCATACAGGTGATTTCAAGAACAACATACAATAGCTATGTGTTTTGTCAACATATACCTGGTTTGCATAGTACAATTCCACAATTGAATATATCATGGCATTATACAGACACAGAGTGTTCTAAACTTTTCCAGCTGTTCCTTCAAGTAAATCCAGATGAGAACCTTCCTTTCAGCTCACACAGATCTTTTGAATTTTATAATTTCTCTTAAAAGTTAATATTATATACATATATATACATATGTGTGTGTGCATACACACATTTTTTCAGGAGATGGTTTTTACCCTAACAAATTTTATAAACATTCCTTCCCTTTTTCATGTCTTTGCTTATTCATTGTGTTTTTAATTTTTTTAGCGACAAGGATACACTGCTGGCCTGTAACTCTTGATCCTTCTGTGTCAGTCTCCTGAGAACTGGCTCAGGTATGATCCAGCATGCCAGCCTGCTGATACTGTTTAAAACCACAGAACTCTCTACCAAACCCATATACATACAAATACCCAAGGTAATGGCTGGGATTCAGAAAATTGTAGAACCACCTTTCTCCCCAATGCAGTTCACTATTAACTACTTGTCATTCAAAGTTGGCCAGAACTCAACTGACTTACTATTACAAACAAGAAATATATATTTGTTAAAACCTTGCCTGTCTTATTTCTTCACCCGTATTTTCTGAAGAGTACGTATTTTCTGAAGAGTGTAAATGTGATTACTTCAAAAGTAATCCACGTAAAGCGGAGCCCACTGGGATCTGAACTATTAGTAGTAATGGTGGAGACTGTCAAAAGATAGGGTGGGGAGGAACCCCAAAACCCTTCCTCATTACTGACATCCTAACCCCCAACACATAGTCTAAGATGTTCTAAAATGTGAGATAAAACTGGGATATGAAACCCAAATCTGGGGATTTTTATAATATTAAAATATACCAGGGAATCTTTGGCTGGAACCATCCCAGACATGAGCTTTTAACCTGAACACCTTTCCTTCTGGTAACATTCTTGTTAAGTTCAGTGCAGAATAATACTGTATCAAAAGATGTATTATAGGATACAATGTCAGAAGACGAAAATGTCCAGTAAATTCCTGAGTAAAATAAGTAAAATATTTTTTTTCTAGTTTTGGAAACAATTTTAGATAAAAATTCAGAACAATAGGAGTAACCACTGTTGAAAAAGATCTTGGCATTGGACATCTGTAGTCAGAAGTTTCTCTGTCCTGCCTGGCCAGTCTCATAGCCATTTAGTCCCAAATAATCACACACAAAGCCTGGCTGTTAGGTCTTGAACTTACAAAAATCCAGATGCAATTAAAGGCATGAGTCACCACTCCCTGACTTTTATTACTTGGTTGTAGGTGACTCTGTCCTCTGGTATTCCAGACTATTTTTATTAAATATATAACATATCACCACAGACATCCTCCTATGATTTCATTATTAAATGATTCTAAAGCATACACATGAAAGCTGTTGAAGTCCTAAAATGTTCCAGGACATTTTAATAGCCAAAATTTTCTCACTGAGGAGACATCACACTATATTTTGTGTTTTCACAAATTTCATGGTATTATGGCTTGCTGATAATACCCATGATATATTATTTTACACAGGTTATTAGCTGAATTAGAGCATATGATTTGAAGTCAAGTTGTTTTCTAGACTTTGGATATAAACAAACAGACAGACAGTTTCCTTTCCAACTAGTGCATCATTTTGTTTAGTCAACAGTGTTCTCCCCTTTTGGTCTGAGGATTCAGAGAGGTAAAAAGTGACTGTGGCTGTTCATTTGCTTTTCTGATCTTTCACTTTTTAACCCAGTATCTGATTCTTAGTCTTTAGTGTTAATGCTAATTAGGATATCACTTCTTCTACACAGAGAAACTATGTCTTGCAAAACAAAAAACAAACAAACAAAAAAGATTCAGCTAGTTCAATAGTTTAAGGCGGGTGGTAGTGGTACATGTCTTTAATTCTAGTACTCAGGAGACAGAGTTCCATTCCAAGCACAGACACTCTCAGGTGAATCTATGTGCTCTGAAAATTAGGTTGGGAAAAGAACAAGGTCCAAGAACTTCAGTACAGATGGATGGTATATGGAAGGGGTGAGGTGACTTGAGTTGGTATTGGACACATCTAAGTACCTTTCAGCTCAAGACTGTGTGTCTTGACTTTGTCATGAATTGTTATGTATGGGGAGAAAAATGCTACAAAGACTAACTAAGCAGCTATGAGAACTTTGCAAACTTCAGAATGATCCTGAGCGCTGTGCCAGCCCCACAGTGCAAGTGTCCTCAACAACAGCCAAGTGAGTCTTTAAACAGCCAAATCCCAATTTCTATAATCATAATACAGAAAATATCTTAAAGTAAAATTAGTTGTATTTCTTCCAAATGAGTGACAGGGACCCCTGGGATGTTGACCCTGACCTTCAAAGTATTGGACATCTGGAAGGATATTTTAGACTCTTAGAAATGTGGCCACAAGTAAAGCAAAACACCAAGATAGCTTAATTCAGACCCTTAAACCATGTTCATTTTCACCTTATACATTTATTTATTCCAAGATTTTCCAGAAACACGTTTGAGAAAATATAATAAAAATGCAGAGACAGCAGTAAGATGAGGCAAATATTAGAATGAAGCATAGTGGCATGCCTCTGTTAAATATTTATCATGCATCCATTTTATTGCATGAATGTCAGTAACCTTCCATTGCTTCCATCAGTCCAACTAGCAGACTGTCTCAGATGAGCAGATTAAGATCTTATTTTCTAACAACACTGGCTTATGCTCTGAATGTCAGGCCTGTACCGATGGCATTTTCTAGATGGAAGAGATGGCGGCTATCTTAGAAGATGCCCCTGACTCTATGATTGCGACTACAGAGTACCCATCTCTCTTCGCTTCTGATGCTCTATGGAGTTTCCATCTCTTTCTTGCATTTAACCCCCCTACCACTGACTCTTTTAGGGTATTTTATTTTCTATATTTAGTGGCTAAATAATTAAAAATTAATTCTTGATGATATTTTAATCCTCTTAATAGTCTCCCCAAATTTAGCTAGAATCTGGAAAGAAAAGATTGTACTTGGGTATCTCATCTCATATAACACCGGTCTTCTGGACATTTGTCTAGTGTAGTGGCCTGAAACACCTTTTTCTCCAGTGATGTGACTACCACTGTTGCCATATGTGGTGACCATTAGCAAACAGAAATGTATATTCCCACTTATTGTCATTCACAAGTACACTTTGTGTTTCAGACATTGTTTTGGGCACTGAAGGTTTGAAAAGTAGCAGAAATTTAATTTGGATTGTCAGGCTCGCAGATTACTGGTAGAGGCTGGAAATGATTAATTATGTCCTACATCAAAGTGGTAGGTGGTATCAAGAGCCACACAGGGTAATGGAAAGCCCTTGTGCTTGCCTGTGATGATTGGGAAGGTACATTACATCTGGGTTTTGAAGGAAGACTCAAAGTTTGGCAGAGAAGACGGACCTTCTACAGAAAAGAATCTAAGCTCAATCAATAAATCATTGAGACTAATGATGACAGATTTGGGCCATCTACCACTTCAAGAGTTAAAGCTGTGATTCCTGGGTTCACACTTAAATGTTTATTGATTGTAGGTGATAGGAACTATGGGTGAGGCTGCTTAAATGTCTGTGGTTCATCTTATTTCTCTATAATGAGAGAATATTAGAGCATTGCTTAACTGAATCAATGAGTTCAGAAGGTATCACCTGATGATGCCAAGCATCTCGGGGCCACTGCCTGACAGAGACCACAGCACCCAGATGACTTGGCCTGACTGCCTGACAGAGATCACAGCACCCAGATGACTTGGCCTGACGCTCACTGCCTTGATGGAATTAGCTGCACAGCTCTTGCCTGTGTCTTTGACATATTTAAAGTTTGCACTCCTTGCTGTTAAGAGCCCCTCCCTGAAGGCTGGAACTGGGACAATGCAACAATTCCTATGAAAGCTGATGTTAAGAGTAAAACTTATGGCGATTCCCTGGGAGAATTAGCTATGCAAGAAATTGAGTCTTCTATAGAACTTATTATTTAAGTGATATTAATAAGCATGAGACAGGATCTGGAATAAATCACTAAAGAAGAAAAACTTAGGAAAGTTTTAGAAGCTGACAAACTATAACTGAATTATTAGATTTTCATGCTTTACCCCAGAAAACACAGAACTAGTATGGACAAGGAAAACATCTTTGATTATAAAATTAATGACATGCCTTGATACCTTCCTGAAGACAAAGTAAGAAGTTCAGAAACCTTGATATTCTTTTACTTTTTGCAGGATTATAATAAAGATAGAGATTATATGGAAACAAGAGTTTATGTCAGAGACACAAAGAGAAAGATTTTGTCTCAGTGAACTGTTGGCTTCCTGAACAGACTTGTCAGATCGGGACTTCTCTGTCTGTAGAAAGAGTAAAGAGAGGAACATGGTATTTCAGACGTCAAGGGGAAGGATGCTGATCTATGTTAGATATTAAGGAAGAATTTAAACAGGGGACTGAGGAATAAGATTTCTGTAGAAACATGAAATATTCATGATAGTCAATAAATAGAACAATGGATAGTAGGAAATAACTTTTTTCTATCAACTTAATCAAACTTAAGCAGAATCATTCTGTCTAGTTTTCTTGTTACCACAAGGCTTTATGACACCATTGTTAAGGAAAAAGATATTTAATTGAAAAGATTGATTTCACCATAATGTTAGATTTTAGTTCTCATGAAATTTGATGTTTGCTCATTTTGTTTCTTTTACTTTGACATGCTTATGTAATTGCAGAAGACTTTAGAAAGTGTATATACCATAAAAAGACTTTGTAATTAATGATTAAAGTCTGTAAGGAAGAATATTTTGAGTATAAATAAAGCCTGTGAGAGGTACAGTTTGTCAGAGCAGGTCAAGCCGTACTGAGATGTGCTTCCTCTCTGTCCATCTCTTCTAAAACTAAGCTGAGAAGTGTCCTGTGTCAGATTTCACCATTGCCACTCTTGCATCCACCCATCTTCAGAGCCCACCCTCATCTGGAGCTGGCAATCAGAACCTCAGCAAATACAAAGGTGCTGTCTGCAGAAGCCGCTGCAGTGGGCAATCATGGCGGATAAGAAAGTAGGGCTGGGCTTCACAGCACCTCAGAGTTTGGAAGGATTTGGCCGTTAATGTCATACATCCTTGGCCATCTACTCTGAGAAGGCAATCATTGTGTGTTTTCAGTTACAGAATCACTTAAACAACTCTTTCACCATATACAAATGAGCTTTTAAAAAAACTCAGATCTTCATTCCAAGCACACAGACACTCTCCGATGAATTTTATGTGATCTGAAATCAGGCTGGGAAAAATCATGAGGTTGAAGAACTTCAGTACCAATGTGGCACTTACTGCTCTTCCAGATGACCTACCTGAGTTCAGCTCCCAGCAATAGCATGGCAGCTCATAATCACCTGTTTCCTCCAGTTCCAGGGGGGATCTGATGCTCTTATGGCCTCCACAGGCACCAGGCATACACATGATGCACAGACATATATTTAGATACTCATTCATATGCATAAAATCAAAGAAATGGTAAAAAATAAAGAAAATGATTCAAGTTAGGTATAAAACACATGCCTCAAACTAATCTCAGCATGGAGAACCTTGACCTAGATACTGGCTAAATATATTTTCATTGTAGGTGCCTTTTTAATAACTATCTCATTATTACTGGACTTACAGAGTAGTTAAAAAAAAAGTAACCAGCCAACTGCAATTCTGGATTATAAATTTTCAGTTGTGTGTGTGTAATATATTAAATATTGTATGTACTAAAACTTATTTTACAAAAACTGGGTCATATTCCCCATCTATTTTTAACACACCTCTCATAGGGACATTTCCCTTATCATGGAGTATTATACATCTTCAGTTTTAACAGCTGCAGCAGGCTTTTTAAAAAAAAATCTACAATTGTTTTGTAGATAGTCTGCACCTTTATCTATCGTTATGCTCATCTCCATAGAGTAATTCACAGCAAAATCTCAAGCATTTAAAAGCACTACTGGATTTAATTAAGGCCACTGGTGTGGCATGGCTCAGCCTGACCATCCTCAGGAACAGACTTCCTAACTATGCTGAGTAAGTGATAGAAGTAACCAGCTAGTTTCTGGATTGACTTGAGACTCATCCCACAGGAAGGAATAAGTGCCAGGTACAAGTAATCCTGGTCAAAAGCTCACAGCTGGGGAAGTCACAGCTCTAGGGAAGAACTTACTAATGTTTTGCTAAATGATCATCATGTCATCAGACTGTCTAAATATGCATGTTATATGCATGTCTATAGAGAAGTGTTGTCTTCAGCCTTGGTCAGAGAAGCTTCTTCTGTAGTGCGCAACAGTTCATGCAAAGGCTCATAACTCAAAGTACCAACAATAAATGATGGTTGAGTTCTCAGTCTTAAAAGAGACATCTATATCATTCCTTTTCCCCAGCAAACACAAGCCTCAGGGAACATTCAGTAAAAGGAATGGAAAGAATATAGGAATTGGCAGGTGGAAAGGGGTGCTGTAAAATGTTGTCTTCTCCACATGACTTGGCCATCATGCCCATGAACTCACTACAGTTGTGGTCTCCTGTACAAGATAAAGCCATTAAGACAGGTTCACATCCCAGCAGGCATTGCTAATTGGACTCAATGGGTTATGGAGAGGGAGGACATACAGGTGGAAGGTGGGATATGGGATATGGGATATGATAAGAGTTGGGGAAGGTGACCTGACGGAGATGGAGGAGTAGTTTGGGTGGATATGATCATTGCATATATGTATGAGATTATTTAAAAAGATAATTCAAAGTTTATAAAGAAATACAGTTTCTCACTGCACTAGTTTCTTTAGTTGTTGTTGAAACAAAGCCTCACCCTGTGACTAGTCCAGCCTGAACCTTACTGCGATGCCTCTGCTGCCTTGGAACTTGTGGTAATCCTTCTGTCTCAGCTTCCTGTGGACTGAGATTACAGGCCTGAGTCACAGTGCTTTGGGTTCATTGAACTGATTTTTCTAACTACTCCACTGTTTTTGTGTTTAATTTGATGTAAAACAAGCACATATCATTAACAACGGTGCTGTGAGAATATCCAAAAATATCAAGCCTTGTAATGATTTCTTTAAAATCTTACTTCCTAGAAAATTTACTAGGGTCCTCATATCTGACATTTATGAGCAAGATACTGGTGGCTGCTGTGTTCCTGGTTTATAGCTTGGAAAGGGAGGCCTGCCAGCACTGTCTATAAACAAGACCAGCACTTAGGCCTTGCTTCTTTTCAGTTTATTCTATGGCACATAGTTAGAAAAAGTGATAGGATGCTTTGACATTTGCTCTAGGAGTGCAAGAGAGATCTCATGAGACTATTTTGTTTTGTCTGTTTTTAAGTTACAGAAATAGTCTGCAGCTCTAAGAACACTAGTTAGGAAAGCAAGCCACCCCATTAACTCCTACAGTAACAAGTTCAGGGCAGTGCTCTCAGCCATTCAATAAGGACCTCCTGAAGATGGGGGTTGCCATGGTGATGAGAGCCACACACAGGGAGTGGGGCTGACCCAACCTTCTGCAGAGATGTTGAGGCAATGTGAAAGTCATCTGACCTTGGCCATGAGAAGCTCAGAGCAAGGGGTGGTTTAATCTCCAGCTGTAGCCCAGCAGGCTCTGTTCAGCTTGCAGTGCCCTGGGGAGCTATCCTGAGGAAGGGAACATGTCCTGGCATGGTCTCAGGGGTGCACCAGGACAGAAGATGGCCATGAGATTCACAGGAAGGATACAGATTGAGGAGTGATGGCCTTTCCTGCCATTTCCTTTTGTACTTTGTCCCAGTTGTAGGGCAGAGCAGAAGCAGCTCAGTCTGTTGGTTCTGGACTGTGATCCTGCACTCTTGAGGCTGAAACAGGGGGATTGTCTGGAGTTTAAGGTCAGCCTGAGCTACAGAGGAAAAAGGTCCTGTAATAAAAATCAAAACCCACCAACCACCACCAAGCAAACAAACAAATAAAATCATGACAGTTCACATAGTTATTTATACTAATCCTCAGTGTCTTCACTCTGGGCCGCAGGGTGATGCTGAGCAGACCTGGTCATGCTCACCTTATTAAATCCTGATTCATCGCTGCTTTGGGCGCTATGGTTTCTACCTGATGGATGAGGTACTCTTCCATGCCCTTTGTTAACTTGTGATTGTGTGTCTGCTATAAGCCACGGTTTTTATTCCAGAGCGGAAAGTGCACTGACCTTTGCACTATTGAAAACAGCAGCATCATAACTACAGTGATGTCATTGAATGCTAAATCTGAGGGAAGTGCTCAGACAGAAAAAAAAAAACATTAAAACTATAATGTGGAGTATTAGTGACATCAAAATAAGACATGTATCTCTTAACTAGTTTTCTGAGATTATACTATAATTACAACATTACCCCTTCTCATCACCTTCCCCCACCATCCTATACACCTCTCCTTGTTCTCTCTCAAAACCATGGCCTGTTTTTCCACAAATTGTTGTTACGTGGCTATATGTGTATATATATGTGTGTATATATGTATATATATACATGTATTCCTAAAGACATAAATATGACCTGCTCTGTCTTAGTGCCTTCAAATTGATGGCAAAGGTCATTTATAATTCTTAGAGCTATAGAATCTGAGAGCTAAAAACAGACACTGGGGCCAAGTAGTTTAGTACTGACTTATATAGGTGGAAATCAAGAATTAATTTCTCAAGATCTCAAAAACATGAGAACACAGACTTGCTTGTGCTTGCTTGCTCTCTGTCTCTCTCTCTGTCTCTGTCTCTCTCTCTCTAACTGGTAAAACACAAGAAAGTGTCCCAGAATTCTCAGGGTATGGTGGTAGATGCTCTATTTTCTAACAGAAAACAGAATCTTAGCTTTAAGCCTCCTTTGTAATCTCTTTGCCATAAATACTTCCAGCATGGCTGACAATCAGTGCTAATGGGAGTTTGGTAGCGACAATTGTTTCATCTGTCTTTCTGCCAAACAAATATCGGAGATTCAATTAGCTCAAAAGCATGGGCAACGTCAAAATGTAGGAAGGCAAAAAGAGATAGCTTTTGAGTTTTGTTTTAAATATAATGTGTATAATTGTAAGTTTTAAAATTTAATCTTTAATAATAGGCATATTTAACAGCTGGATGATAAAATTTTAAAATATCAAGGATCAGTCCTTGTGACACATGTATTCCTTCAACACACCACTACCTCCAAAGATCACCTTACCATCACTTGAGAACAGTTTGACTGTGTTTTTCTCTTATCAAATGAAGAGGAGTTTGTGAACTTTCCTAGTACTTAGAACCCCCAGTAATGTGGGAAACAATGAGTGCTCCTATACTACATAGCTATGGTAAAATGTATCAATTAAGCTATTATAAATAACTAGTACAATAAAATATTGTAGTTATAGTTATATGACGTTTCTCCCTCTTCCTGCTTTCTCTCCCTCCATATTTCACACTCCTTACTGAGGTAATGTGAGGTGATACATAGCCTCATGATCAGATGAGAAGCCAGGAGGCATATGATGTTAGCATCCTGACATAGTGTAAGCTACTATTTCCTGTTTGTTAACACTAGCTCTGTTATTCACAGCAGTTGGTCATGACTGAGAAGGTACAGAGCAATGAGTGTGTGTTATCTGCAGCATGGAGACCCTGAGCAGGCTATGATTCATATCCTGGGTAGGATGAAAGAACAGTGTGAGTGCTTACAATGCTAATCAGAAGGATGTATGGCTTTGCACTGATGTTTATGTCTGGAATTTTCCATCTAGTATTTTCAGACAGCAAAGCAATGTATTAAAACAAGTCAACAAAAAATGCAAAGCCTTAGACTGTGCTACTATGTAGATGTTAGTTGGGTTAAAACTTGGATATTAGATTACTATTGGTAGGTCCAGAGCAGCTTGCCATACAACAGGCCCTTGCTGGCACCTTGTGGCTCCAGGAAGGGCCCATGAGTGGACATCATCCAAGGAGGAGCCAGCATCTAAGGGGAAATATCTGACATTTGAAACATTCCCTTCCTGGGAAAGGGACAGTAACAATAGAACAGACAGCCTCCAGGTATAGGTAAACCTTAAGGACCATTGCTAAATGTGGAAACATCCTTAAAATTCAAAGCAGCTAATAAATTCATAACAGGTACCTCTAGCCTGAGCTTGGACCAATCCAAAGACTGTAACTCTGAAGCTCTGAAGCCCCTGAGTATCCCCCACAATAAAAATCTCTGCCTCGTTCTACTCAGGGTCATGTATGGAGTGACCCAAGCTAGCTTGTCAATAAAGAGTCTATTTGCTATTGCATCACATCGGCCTCTTAGTGGTCTTTTTGGGGGGTCTAGATTCTTGGCACAACAAGGTAGTAAGGAGAAAGACAGGGGGAAATGTTTGTCATTCAGGGTTCTATAACAAAATAATGAACACCAAATAGCTCATATGCAAGCATTTATTTCTCAGAGAGAAGGTACAGGCCGGACAATTTGCTGGGAGAGCTGCTTCGGGCCCTTACTGTCCAAATGCGGCTGGTGCAGGCAGTTTTTCAGGCATGTCTTTTGTAGGTAAAATGAGGTTCTGCCCTGGTGAACTGGTTGCTCTCCAGTGCCTATGCTCCCTGAGACATTAAGGTTGTGACTATGGTTACGACATTAACAGGGGATAGGAACACAATTCAGATCACAACACTAAGGATAGCTTTCAACTTTCATTTTTTAACTCAGTAACTTGGAGTTTAGGATCTAGGTTCTTTAAGTCTCTCCTCTACAATGCCCTAGAGACTGTTTTCAAAGTGCTAATATTTTATAGTTTGTAGGAAGGCTATAAATTCAATAAAATATTTTTCATCTGAAAGCTGTGATCTAGATTTAAGCCTGTCTATGGATATACATAATCTTCCCAATAAAAGTACCCAGACCTCTATGATTTATGAAGCTAAGCTCATCTGCCACAGACATCAGGATTTACCTTGGTTGTTAATATTTCCAGATTAGAGGAGGAACCATGATGAGTTGCCTGACATATGTACAAGTTGGTGAAAAATTAGTCATTTAATGATTATGTATTGATCATCTGCTGTGTGCCAGAAGCTGGGGAACTTATATCCCTAAGAAACCACTCAGTACTTAAGGCCAACACTGATCAATGCAACTTCTCTGAACATTAAAACCAATGAGGGGCTGGAACTTTCTTATGACAAGATGCAGGAGACGCGGGTCACTCCTTGTCTTCAGTTCTTTGGCTATAATTTCTGTGACTGCACACAGGAAAATGCTCCTTACCATTAATTGTGTCACTGCTTTGGATCTCCTCTGCAGTGTTTAGAGTGATTTGGTAACTATTTTACTTTGATGGTTAAGTGTGAAATGTAAAAAAAGTAAATTGCCAGAAAGATTAAGCTTGGGTTATTCCAAAGGTCCCTGATATCTCATTATTTGTATATTCTGATCATCTTTGTCAATCATTAAAATGACCAGAATGTGTTTTAAGTTTTGCATATGGCAGTTTGTCAGGGATTACTGTCTGTATGTACCTGAATGACAATCATCAGGTCATATCCTTAAACAAAGTGTAGGCTAAGCATCAGTGATGGAAAAGTAGACCTACTGTGAAGTCAAATCCTTCAGTTTAGCAGGATGGGCTGCATCTCCTTCATATCTTTCTTCATCATCTCTTGTCTTAGAAAAGCCAGCCCAGGTGAGGCAGAAGAAATGAAAATCACTTTATGTGACTTCCACAATATTGACCTCATACATATTGCCCAGATGTGGAGGAAGCCCTAACAGGGGTCAGAAACTTGACTTTGGGAATAATCAACTTTATGACCACTATAGAGGCAAGTCTCAAAGAAGCTGAGCTTAAATATCCTCTATAGTTCTCTGTTCTTCTAAAATGATTTCATCTGAAGTATAGAGTATCTTAAAGGTTCTGGAAGGCTCAAAAACTCTTGATATTAAAACTGAATATTGCTGTGACTAGCAATTTGCCCTTCCAAATCCTTCCTACAGAGACAACTTTCTCAAAGAATTGAACTTTGAAACTGACTGGTGCTGAATTTAAATCTTGGCTGACCTACTCAGAGCTATGTTACATTGGGCATGCAAACACCATAAAACTTGATTTCACTATATTTGATAGAGAGATTTATCCAGGCAAACAAGAATTTATTGAACATCTAGTATATGCCAGTCTCTATTTTATGCAGAGGAATTTAGACCTTCTTTTTCTGTGACTTATGACACAACAAACGGAGATAAACTCTAAACAATTGAAACATATAAATAGATATTTAAAGTTGTAATAGGTGTTATCATTCATGGGTCCTCAGCTTTCTCTGTTGCAGTATACTTTAACAATATTACATCACAGAATAACTAAAAACACTTAGTTACATGCACTATGTTTATGCATTATATCTATTGATAGTGTATTGTGAAGTAACTGAAAAAAATTATTGTTATTTTATCTAAAGTAGTATTTATTGTATTAAAACATGTTAATATTGAGACTATTTTATTAAAATTACTAAATTTTTAAGTGGAAAAAGAATATCTTTATTGTACATTTTAACTAATCTCTTTAATGTATGAATGAATGAGCACGGTAAGATTCTCTTTTCTCATTCAATTCATTGTGATGTTCTTCTGTATGAATAATAATTTAACAAGGTGAGTACACTGAGCCCTTTGTATTCAACAGTTTTGAGCCTACAAATTCAACCAAGTCCACAGCAGAAGTCTTAGGAGGCTGTCTCTGTTTTGACTATGCCACACAGGCATGTACTCCATTTCCCATTACTCTCTGAACAATAAAGTTTACCACTTCCATTTACATGGTATTAGGAATTATTAATCCAAGTAATCTGGGAGTGAGTTCAAGAACTGGGAGGGTGTGTGTGGCTTGTTCTTTCACCTCATAGCAGGGACTTGAGTGTCAGTGGGTTTCTCTATGTGAGGAGGACACTTTAGAACCACTCTTTATGGGTACTGAAGGAGATGGAAAGAAAGGGCACTCCCAGAGCTGTTTCAGGTGATCATGACTGTCTTTTGATACTATCATGAGAAACTTGACAGGTGGCAGTTTCTCAGTCATTACTTGTGGTGCATAAATTAAAATCGTTTGAATGAACTTCATACTCCATTAAATCAAAAGCCAACAATCTGTTCTGCGGCATAAATGGGTCTTCCGATGAGTCATGATTTTATAACAACATGTATTAGTCGTTCAGAAAATACTATTTTCCTCAGTTTATACATCTTACACATATTGACATATTTAGTTATGCAATATCAAAATATACAAATGTATCCATAGATCTCTCTAGAACACCTCAGGTATTAGAAACTGCTGGTAACATACACTTTTTTTAATTCTAATTTTGTTGACAATCTCAAATTTTATCACTGAAAAAAAGTACCTCAGTTGTTTTACTTAATGTGATAGGCCTGTTGTGTTTAATTTAAAAATGCCCTCCAAATAGATGTTTGCCAATTGTTCCTTTACATAAAACTGTCATTCCACTTTTAAATGGCTGATTCTATTCTCCACTCAGCCACGGGCTTTTCTTTGCTGTTCTTCCCTGGTGTGTATACAGCAGATATGCTTTGTGTGTGTTCTGGTTGACTCATCACATTGAAGACTTAAATGTACAAGTTTAAGTACTCCATAAAACTAATACATTTTACTATTTCACTCAGGATTGCCTTACTTGGCAGTTATTGGTTTTTTCACTTTTCTTTTGTATTCTTTTTCTGCCAGGTGGTGAATTCAGGGCCCCTGCACTTTGGTGTTGGTGCTTTCATTCATTTTTAGGTACCCACCATCTTTCCAACATTTTGCATTGCTAACACAAATGCAATATAATGGCAAAAGCAAGCAAAAATTTAGTATTATGAAAACCTCATTGTCATTATGAATCCCCTAAGACAGCAGAGAACCTTTGTGAATTGCTACTGTATTAAAGCCAAATCAAGGGGAAGGGGCAGGCAGTGACAGGAAATGTATCTACACTAAGGCAAATTTTAAAGGGAGATCAAAATGACAAAAAGAAACCAGCTATAGGGAAAAGGTGGAAGGAAAAAAATTCCAAATTAGCTAGTTTTCAAACTGAGAAGTGGGGAATTCAGAGAGATGATCAGGGTTGGGTAGTTGTGGCAAAGTTAGTAATGGTACACTTAACCAAGATGAGCCTAGCCAATGAAAAGTGATACTGTATTCCATTCACAGTTTTGGCAACCAAGCCAGATGTGTATGAGGGCTTGGCTTTGGGTGTTAGCCCTCCTTAGTTTCCAGATCCAGTTCATATGTCTATATTCTTCCTTAGGAAGTGAAATCTGTGTGTGTGGTTTTTATTTAATCAGATTTGAGATGTTTTTTTTTTTTTCCTCTAGTATGCCTAAGTCAAGTCATAAATGACCAAGGACATTATCTTCCTTTTTAAAAAGCTATGTAATTCATTATGGCCTAATATTAATCTCAGCAAGCTTATAACTTAAACAATGGATCTAGGAGATGGTGTCATTTCTTATAAAAAAGGAAAATGAAGTATTTTAACACATAACTCTAAAAGTTGACAAGCTGAAAGCATAGTTTAATGAATGTAAAGGCATTTGAGATGAAAAAAAAACCACTTGAAAGCAATAAAGCAAGTAAGAGACATTTCAGAAGACAGACAGCTGTTGTGTTCCCACTAGGTCGGTCACTATAGCTATGAGATAATGAGTTCTTCACCAGTGTCCCCACACGTCATGTGTTAACCACTGCGATGGCTATTCTTATTTGTCAACTTGACTATATCTGGAATGAATCACAATCCAGAGGGCACACTTGTGATCTGGATCTTAAGTAGAAAGACATCTGATCCAGATGTTGAAGCTGGAAGGCACAGGCTTTTGATCCAGATCTTGAGTTGCAAAGACACAACTTTAATCTGGGCCACACCCTCTGTTGGGTAAGGATAATTGATGAAAGGAGGTGTGGTTTGTCCTTCGCCTGTGGCTTACCAGCACATCCACTGCTCCACTGGCTTTAGAGCCTCTGGGATTCCACTCACAGCTAGTCCTTGGACTACAGCCTGTAAATTATTTCAATAAAGCTTGATGTATCAGCAAAGTAATGGGTCCACATAAAATTGCATGTGGACACTGCCCATTTAAGGATTTACTTTGTTTAAAAAATTTTTTTAAACCTTTAGGGACCACCCAAAGCATCCAATTTATAGGAATTTTGTTTTATATATATATAATATATATAAACACATGCATGAGAGTTTTATCTTTTTTAAATCACCACTCCTTTCTAAATGCTATACCATGCCTCAAGTATGTTTGTTTATTTACTTACATGTTTACACTGTGGACTTGGATCTGCATATGAAGAAGAACATGCTTAGTTTGTTTTTCTCTAAGACTGGGTAATCTTATACCTTTACTTTTATGGTACAAAGTTCCTGTAACTTCAGCAGGCAAGGCCCAAGCACCACATTTGGCATACATTTCAGGGCACATTTCTTCTTAGTTTTAAATTCAGGATAGCAAATCTTTATCAGTTTAGCAATTAAGTCTATGAGTTTTCATCATTTTGGGGATTGTATTTTCTCTTTTTCTAGTGTTTTGCTGGCATGTATGCTAGTGTACTACATGTGCTACATGTGTGCCTGATGCCTGTGGATGCCAGAAGGCTTTGGATCACCTAAGACTGCAGTAACAAACAGTTTTGAGCCCCCATATGAGAACTGGGGAACCCCTCTGGGTCCTTTAGAAGGGCAGCCAGTACTCTTATACTGAACCATCTCTCCAGTCCTTGGTTTTATTTTCTTAAATAAAATATTTTAAGGACTAGACAAGTGAGCATTGCTTCCATTCTTATTTCTGCATAAGCCAATTCCATCCAATATCTGTCAGAAAAATATTTTTAGCAAAAGAAGCACCCATGATCCCACCACTCCAGCATTATACACGGCCAGTAACATAAACCTTCCTTCAATGTTCTAGTGACCACTGCCCCCCTACCGGGGTACTTAAAATGCATGCCTGTCAGAAGATCATTTGTTCTGTGGGCTAAATGTGGATGAGTTCTGTCTTTGCCTCTAGATCAGGTTCACAGGGTCCCTCTGCCTTCACTGCTCCATCCTCCTTACAAGATTTGGTTCCCTTTGAGGGGCTGGCCATTCTTGTTCATTGCAAATACAGCAAATGATACTAGAACATTCAGTGGGAGACCTCATTAGTACCATTAGTCCTGCTCAATTTTGCTGAAATAGTCTCTCTGTCTCATCAGCACTGCATGCTGCTCACCAGGCATTTTTATTTTTAAGATATATCAGCGAGAATATGATCTTAAAAGAGAAAAAAACCCACAGGTTTCTAATTCTAAATAGTCATAAGAACTCAGGGCACAGCAACTTCTTAAGTTGAAAAGGATAGGAAATTCTCTGCCTCTTTCTGCACCATTTTTGGTGCTTCATGAAGCAGGTTGGAGATGGGATGTTCCACCATTTGGAAATCAATATGCTGCTGTCTAAAGGGGTGGCTTTGAGTAAGAAATGAACTATACACCCTCATCCCTGGAGTTAATGAACAGAAGCTTTTGTTTAAGCTATTCAAACTTTGATTTCATATAAATAATTGAAGAATTTGGATGATACAGAGAATTAGCACAGTGTGGTCTAACGGGCTGTGACAAGTGGTTATCACTTCATTCATCTGGAGTTTGTTGAACAGATGGCGCAAACTTTTCTGCATCTTTCTGGGTCCCTTGCTGTCCTGAGTTCATGCTTTTATTTTGTATTTATCAAGAGTTCCTCTCAGCGTTGTCCATCTAATATCAATATGCTGTGGATAAAAATAAAGGCAGTGACATGAAAGTTCACTGCAAGGGCAAATGTAAAACATGTATACCCTCTTAGGTGAAAGGAAATAGTCATTTAGAATATTTATTTGTTAATTAACTATTTACTAATTACCCGCAGTATTTCAGATGCTCCTTTTCAAAGACTTAATCTCCTTAATGGATATCTAACATAGAAAGAAATGCACATGGCTGGTCATCACCTCTTAGCTATTAGATACAGAGGTTTTCTCAGAAAATTAACTATATTCATACAGTAAAAACCTACATGTCTGAGTACATTCATATATGCTTTGTGGGATGCTAGTGATAGTTAAGAACTTGGCTGGAAATTTTTCATTATGAGTCAGTAATATAGAAAAGGGGCTTAAGACAGAAGATACAGCCTTTACCATAACGGACGGACATGAGAGAACACACCTATTGATGAAAGTCTAGAAGACTAATCTAGCTGAAGTTTAAGTTTCACTGGAAAAAGAATATAAGGCTTGTACCATCATGACTATCCTGTAAGCCATTTACAAGCAATGCATAGACTTTCAGAGAACTTGAACCAAGGGAACATTCTGGTGTTAGCATCATGACTGCCATGATCATTATCATCATCATTCCTTCTGTGATCATCTTCATTCTCACCGTCATCATCCCCATAACCATTATTATCCTTATCATCATCACCACCCTCATCATGATCAAAACCACCCTTGTCATCACTGACACCACCACCACCATCATTATCTTATCGTTCCTACCTGAAACCTGCACTCCCATTCATACCTTACCTACTAGTCTATGCTACTTTTGAAGTAGCCCGTGTACCTGTGCTTACTAGGATTTTGGAGACAGTACACAATAGCTGATGCTTTCTGAATGTGATTATTAGGTTATTCCACTCACTGCTTCAAAATTGATATTTATTAGCATATTGATTTTTCATAATATTTTTCTAAATTCATGTCTGCTTGGAATCTCAGAGCTCAACTTTATTGGAAAGTGGAGTCTTTAGCTGTAATTGTGAAGAAGAGTTCAGAACCCAGTTAATGTCCATTACAGAGGAGAAAACAGAACCAGGAGGAAGATGGCCACAAGAAGCAGGAAGCACAATTCCAAGTCTGAGGAATGCTGAGAAATTAGGAATTACTATCTAGGAAATAAAAAAAGAAGATTATTTTCTAGAAATTTCAGAGATATCATGATTTCACTTGAATCTTTACTATGTCATTCTATCCACTAAAACTTGACTTTAGAATTCTGGTCTTGGCGTCACGAAAGAAACAGTCTCCTGTAACGATATAGTTTGTAGTAATTTGTTATAGCAAATGTAGAAAATGAATGCAGTTCCTGATCGTTTTCCTCACACTCCCAAACACATAATGCAATGATCTATGCAATCTTATTCACTAGTCATATTCTCTCTCCATAGCTAGGCACTTCCCCTAACCCAGCCATTATTCTGCCCAGTATGTCTGTACTTCCTGTTTTCCCCATGGATAAAACTCCATTTACTTCCTGGTTTTTCTCTGCACTGCATCCTCTTGGTCAGCTCATTCTTCACCAGTCTGTCTTGTGTAGAATGTTGAGATTATTTCTATTTCTTGACTCTGTGTTGTGTTGTTTAAATGCCAATTTCTTTTAGCGAACTTCAGGTTTCCTTCAAGGAGATCTATGTCTTTGAGGATCTTTACCTCTGTGCTAGCCATGAGTTCACAGCTCAGCATTACCAGACTCTAACCATGTTTATCAAGTGAACTAATCAGTGAAAGGCATAATCAAATTGCCTTATACTTTGAGCTCTCAGCTTGGTGAGCAGGCAGATGTCTCTTCTACAAATCAATGACAGGAAATGTAGAGAGCTCACCTTTCGTGATGCATTATTCTGAATTATCAGAGTTCTCATTTTTTTTTCTTATAAATTGTAGCTGTGGGAATAAAATTTTAAAAGGTTGTCAAATCTAGAACATTTTCCTGAGAGTTTACTTACTTACTAGATCAGAATCATGAAAGAACTAGGTCATGAGGAAAAATGAAGATGGTGAACTTTAAAATGAATGTATTTGCAAAGAGTAGGCATGGCCGAGGAGCCAGGAATGGGGAGTCAATCAGATGAAAAGGGCATTTGATTCACTGCAGCTGGAATTACAAGCAGTTGTGAGCCGCTGACATGGGTTCTGAGAAGTAAACTCAGGTCCTCCAGGAGAGCAGCAAATGCTCTTAACTAATGAGTCATCTCAACAAGCCCAGTCACATGTTTTAAAATCCTCTTTCCATGTGAGATGCAGACCACATTTTTTTACAGCTCCCTATTTTCTCTTCTTTTTGACAGGTGGACCTTACAAAGTGTAGAAATTCTCTTTGTTGCGGGAGGCAAGTATCTGGGAAGAGGAATGGTTTTGAAGAGGACTGGTGAGTTTCAAGATTCAAGTGTTCACTTCCTTCCAGATCCTAGCTGGAGCTTCTAACATATTCCCTGTTCCTCCAGGGAAGCTCTTGGTCACAGCAGCCATACTCCAAGTTTACACTTATTTCAACTCCTGCTTAGGCCAAAACTCTGCCTATTTTCTATGGAGAGCTGCTCTTAGCCCAGCACCCCAGTGATATGTGTCTGCCAAGGCAGAGGGCACTCTGCAGCTGGGCAGCACATCCTCTGGTATCAGTCTGCTCTGCAGAGTGAAGCAGAGAGGCAGCAGGTTTCCAGAGAATTTTTGGCCGAAAAGAAAAGAGGTTTGTTTACTTCAGTCATTCTATCCGACACCCTCAAGGCAATACTTAGCATTTTGTACTCCCCACCTGGGCCTGCCTACCAGCATACTCCCTGGTGCATGACATGAAATTATTCACACACCAGTGTTCAGCCCAATACCCAGATCTTTTAAATTATTTATGCTTTAATCACATTTCATTACTTTTTAACTAAAAATCTCATTTCACTAGGGTAAAGAACCCAAGGCAATCTGCGTAGTTCCTAGAGCGCTGGAGAAGCTTCATCCTGCAGCCATATTTTAAGAAACCTACAGAATTAGGACCTGTCTGCAATTTATGTAATAAAGCTTTGTCACCTGGTGATTTATACCTCAGTGTAGCCCTGAGGTCAAGCTGAGGGTTAATACAAAAGGTAACCTTAAGAAACACATTCTGAAGATTCAATTACGGAATATGTGGTGCTCTCCAATTGCTTGTGTGTATACAGAAAAAGAAGCTTTTGTTCCTCCTCTCTCTGGTACCATGCTTAAATCCAAAGGCTGGGTAATGTCGCCCTCACTCTGATGCAGAGGCATCCCCTCACCTGTGGTCTGTGAGAGAAGGAGGTTCTCACAGCAAACCAGCATCTTCACAGCAAATTCTTCCCAAACGTGTTCCATAGCTTAAGAGTAAACATAGCAACCTTCAATCAATCTCTCTCTCTCTCTCTCTCTCTCTCTCTCTCTCTCTCTCTCTCTCTCTCTCTCTCCCCCACCCCTAAACAGTTCTCCAAGGAAGACAA
Organism: Sigmodon hispidus; assembly: GCA_004025045.1. Classification (NCBI taxonomy): domain Eukaryota; kingdom Metazoa; phylum Chordata; class Mammalia; order Rodentia; family Cricetidae; genus Sigmodon; species Sigmodon hispidus. The sequence continues at coordinate 21,671 of PVIH01016130.1, read as the reverse complement.
ATTCAATACATCCTTGGAATTCTTCCTGAGGGTTATTTAGCGTGAGAATGGATCTGCTGTAGAGACCCAGGAGCTATGGTCCCAAAAATATCTCTGTGAGATTTTTTTTTTTTCACATTGAAACAAAAAGCACTAAATCCAGCTATTGTCTTGATTTTTTGTATGATTTTTTTATGTTAATTCTCTGTTAGCAAAACACAATTGGGTTTTGTTTATTTTGCATGCCAGTGTGGGGTGGGTGTCTCCTTTAAATTAGGCCTTTTATTTTCTATCGCTCTCTCTATTTACCTATTAATTTAATGTGTGTGTCCTACCTTTGGAGCTCCATCTATAATTTAAAAATATTTTTATTTTCAGTATGAGTTTGAGTGGCTGTATTTCAAAGCCATTTGAGTATTAGGGACTGAACCCACATTCTTTGCAAAGCATCATTAACCCCTGAGTTTTCTTTCTATCTCCTATATTTTTAATTTAATTTAGGACTAGACTCCCTGCTCTGCAGGTGTCATTAATCTGCCTCTTTCTACCTCTTCAGCACTGGGATACAAGCACACACCGCCACGCCTTGCTTTTACACTTGGGCCTTCATGCTATAAACAAATACATTATTGACCAAGCTACCCCTCAGCCCCTTCATTAGATCCTTTGAAAACTTATGTAGGAGGTGTGATAAACAGCAAATATTAGAAGTGTTTGTGAAGGTTCTTTATCTTACCATGTCTGCTGCTGACTGCCTATCCCACTGAATATGACCTTGTAGAAGCCCTTGACTTTTGTTTTGTAGACTGAATAACTAGGACAATAAAAAAACTCACTTATTTCCCTAATTGCCTTTGGAATAATGTAGTCTCTGACATCCTAGTATGTACTCTGTAAATAGATATGAGGAAAAGCTCTCCACAGTCCCCTCTCTTGTATGTTCCAGTTTCTTATGACCATTTCAAAGTCTTGAAAGTTTCCCTAGCATAAAAGCCCGTGTATATCTGAAGTCTTTAAACTTAACTAACCTTCAAACAGGTCAGACTGGGCTAGATTATGTAGCAACAACAATCACATCCAAACCCCAGTCCTTCTTCTCTTTGTGTTTCTTGTGGTCTCGGAGACTGAAGAGGACATTTGTTTCCCAATGTCCTCTTTAGTTTTGGACTAACGTGCTGAAGGAGTATACACCATCGTGAAAATGCCAGATAATTTCTCCATAAAGAAAGGGATTTGCCCAATCCATGATGACTTTTGTGTTGACACGGAACCCTCTGAGCAGAATTAGTTCCAAGAGCCCAGTAGAAGAGGCCTGGAAAACAGAGCCAAGCCCCTGGAAAAAGACAGACAGCACTCCACAGAATGGATTGCCAGGATTCTTTTCTTTTTTAACTTTCTAAAACCATTCATTGTCATAAAATTTCTTTTTTCCTTATTTATTTTTATTGAATTAACTTTTTTCACTTATTTTACATACCATCCACACTTTCCCCTCTCTCCTCTCCTCCTGTTCCCTCCCCTGACTCCCATCTGCCCCCCATCCACTCCTCCATCTCCATTCAGGAAGGGACAGACCTCCCATGGGCTTGAACAAAGCATGGTGCATCAAGTTGAGGTAGGACTAAGCTCTTCAAGCTCCTCCTCCTGCACAAAGGCTGGCAAGGTCATCCAGCATGAGGAACAGGTTCCCAAAGGCCAGCAAAGTTCCAGGGACAGGTCCTGATCTCACTGCTAGGAGCCTTACAAACAGACTAAGCTCCAAAACTGTCACACATGTGCAGAAAGCCTGGGTTGGTTCCATGCAGGCTCCTTAAGTGTTGGATTCTTGACCCTCCCTTATAGAGTCCCCCACTGGAAAATCACTCTAGGAGATCTTTCAGCTCCAAAAGCTTTCAATTCTATGTCCTAAGAACAGAAAACATCTCCCTTTATAGTTCATGTAAATAAAGCAAACACATTGTTATTATTGCTCATAATCTTGTGTTAAATTATGAGGAGTCTACATATAAAACATATAAGTGATAACAGCTCATTTTACAAGCTCAGAGCTTTATCAGATGAGCCTTGCAATTAGCTGCAGGACCTTCCAGAACTGGTTTCTATCTGCACTTATCTTGCCACTTACCATTGAACAGGTCACGTGGCTCTTGAGTCCAGTTTAAGTCCCTCAGATTAAGGAGGAGGGTCTTGCAAATAAAGCCTGCTGAAACTCAGGGTGCATTTAGGGAAAACCTGGGCACCAGCATCCTATGCCCCCTTCTCTACCCACATTCTAGGGCAGTGCTTCTCAGCTTTCCTAATGCTGTAACCCTAGTACCTTGTGTCATGGTGACCCACCCTCCAGCCACAAAATTTTGTTGCTATCTCAGAATTGTAATTTGACTGCTACTATAACCATAATGCTAATATCTGATATGCAGAATATATGATATGCAACCCCCAATGCAGTCATTACCACAGGTTGAGAACACTGTTCTTTCTAGTGCCTGAAAGGTTTCTACAGGTAAGAAAGGATCCACTCAAAAAAATAAAATAGACGTGTGTTCTTATGCAAACTGACATTTCCCCCCACACACACACTTTGTATTTTTGATTAATCTGAAGCCCATTCATCATGAAAATGAAAACTGTCTTAGGTGCAGGGAGTCTAGACACAGTGTGCTCCCAATATCTCTCATCCTCACCGGACATCTATTGCTGTGATTTTTATGATTCATCATAAAGTCTATTTCCTGTGAAAATCCTAAGCGGCAGTCTTGTAGAAATGAGAGGCTAGTCTTTAGCGTGGTGTAATTTTGTGACTTGTTCAGGGCTACAATCTATAACATTTGGGCCAGCTGCTGATTTGTCTTCAATAGGACAAGTTTCCATCTGTCTGCAGTTCATTCTGACCAACTGCTTGGTAAGGACCTCAGTGGCCAGGGTGATATTTAATTTGTCACCAAACAGCCTGAGGCTGTGATAAATTCATAACCTTCTACCTACCTCCCTTAATACACATGTGATTTGCTGATGTGTTTATAAAGCATTATGGGAACAGAGGCAGGTGGATAAATATTGTGTAATGCAGAATACAGCAGAGCAATGGGCATAGGCATGGTGCCTGCATAGTTAATGGGCCACGAGTCTGACTTAAATATACATTACACCCTGAGACATTAATCAGTTCCTGGAGCTGGGCGAACACAAGGTTTGTCCTTCAGGGACACAGATGCATACTTTAAAGAATTATAATAAGGGGGCACATAGCTATTCTGGACCTTGACGCTCTTAACAGCAGCAAGGCTTTTGTCTCAGGGTTGAATAAAAAGCATTCACAAAAAGATACAATAGATCCTGCCTGATTTCTTTTTTAAAGAACGAATACAGTGTTTTTTTTTCATCCTCATGAAATATCTAATTGTTTGACACTTATTGACTCCCAGATATTCTGCCCTTGGACTCATCAGAAAAAAAAATCCCTTTTTGTATATAAAATCTCTCCAAGGCCAGTGCATCATGAAAATTTAATGAATTTATAAGTGGAAAAAGACAGAATTCTTTTTCCCTCTTTGTGTTTGCCTGTCATGTTGAACACCAATGGTTTCTCTTTCTTATAGCTTCAAAATATGGACTGTTTTATTTTCCATTTTTATTAAAACTCATCTGAAGCCTTTTAAGATCCTAAGCCCACATACCCAGTGCCATCAAAGTGCCTTTTCCTCAGTGTTCTCAGCCTCCCTAGGTAAAGCACCCTCTACAGTTTACAGATATGATATCGAATTAGACTTTAGATTTCTAGTCTACTCAGCTAAAAGGTGGCTGAATTGGGATGGAAAATGAATCTCTCATTCATGTATAAGCAAGGGCTTTCAGAGATTGTGACAATTGTCCAAAATGTCCCCAAGTTACCTAACTGAAATCAAAAATTATTTACCCATGAAGTGATTATGTAAGGTTTAGTAATCTAATAAACTTTGTTGAAAAAACGATGTACATGAAAATACATCAATAAAACAAGGTGCTAAAGTAGAGCGTACCACATGACAGCTACAGAGTTCAGATATTCAGAATTGCTCTGGGGAGTTCCTACTCCCTGGCCCAACTTAGGGTTGGAGGAAGCCTAGCATAGAGTGGGGGCTTCCTTGAAAGCTAGAGGTTTCCTTAATGAGAGAGGAACTTACTTAGAAACTTTTTAGCATCTTCCTTCCAACCATAGGCAGGGAATGAGTAGGAATCTAAGCAGCCGTCTTACTCAGGCTAGGGGTCATGCATGCTCAGCTGAGCTGTTGTCTTCTTTTATTTTTCTGTTCTTCTTTCAGCCTGGGATGGAACCCAGAGCTTCATGGATGCCAGCAAACACTCTGCCAACTGAATAAAATAGTTATTTCATAAAATAAACATAAAAATGAAAATATAATAAATTTTTATTATTTTACTTTTCAGAATTTGTATTTTCAATATAATATATATTTTAGACAGTTGCCAAGTATTATAAGACTAGATTATCAATTTCAATGAAAATCTAAAGAGCTGTCTAAAGAAAATAATGTTTTATTTTGATGACTCAAAATATGTTGTCCCTAATTTCACCTAGCTGCTCTGTAATCACATACACTGTGGGAGATGCTTCAACCTTTCTGACCCTGGCTTTCTCATCTACTAAATGGAGATTACTTATTCCTGACCTTACCCAATTATGACTCAAATTAAACAGGAATAGTGCACATCTTTTTTCCAATATAGTATGGTTGTTTAAAATAGGTTCACAAATCAGATGTGATACTCCCTTCTTAAAGATGCAGGTCTCTGTCTCTTCCTTCTGGAAGCTGACTGATCTGTGAGTCCAATTTGAATGGATGGACCATTGTGGATGTATGCCAAGCACCTTCTCTAAAGGAAGCCATCTGCCTGTTGCTAGCTCCTAAGGCAGTGGTAAGTATTAATTAAATAAATTAATTAAATAAAAAAATAGAAAAAAGAGTATACACTAGGTAAGCAATGGAGGTGTGCAGTGAGCTTGAATCCTCTAGCTAACAACCAATGAGCGGGCAAAGGGTCCTCCAGACTCCAGATCACTGAAGTGGTTAATGTGGTGAGTGTGGCTTTTTGAGAAACTGAGGCAGAGCTACTAAGATAGCTGCTTTTAACCTCCTAACATCAGTAACTGAGCTAAGAACTTATTGTTTTAAGTGTGGACTATACTTGTTATGAAACTGATGACAGCTGATACTATTATTCTCCAGTCTCAGCTGTCACCACTGCCCCTGGCAATCAGTGGTGACAGAAATGTTTTAGGCACTTGGGCATATTTGTTTTATAATCAAGGCTAACTAATTTATGTTAATATTTAACTTAATTTTAAAGTAATTTCTAAGTTCAAAACCAATTATATATTTTCACTATATCTAAAAATAGTTTAGTAACTTTATATTCCAGTGAATGATTACTTTTTTTGAGATAGAACTGGAGAGTTTATTGAATATATTTTAATATAAGCTTAAACAAGAGGACCAGGAAAAAAGCAGTTCCCAAAAGAATGTAAGACACAGCCAAGTATTGGCTACTCAGGAAGATACTACAATGGAGGAGACTGAAGGTAATACTGTTGGTCTTCATTGATGTTCACAAAGAAAGAGTACTTCCTATCATCCCAGAGCTCTCCAGGGACCATTAACCCCCTTAGATAAGATGGAACATCCAGGCTCAGCATGCAAATGGCTCCCTAGGATAGTGTGAGATTGAGAAAGTAGAATGTACTGTATGTTCCCCACAAAAGAAAACACACAATTAATGTCATGTTTAAATGCACCAGAAAATTCTGTTAGCCAAAATCTTCTGTCTCTCATGGGGATAAATAGTTCCATTTGTATTTGCATATATTCACATACCATATAGCACATTTCAAAAATAGTACAACTATGCACATGAACACACACACACCATACATTATATAGTATGGGGTATACACACCGCTCACACTAACACCACACACATACACACGTCACACTCACTGCACAGCACTCATTATACACACTCACTTCACACATGAGTATCTCACATACACAAATGCACATCACATACTACATAGCACATACCACACACACATTCACACTAACACACACACACACACACACCACAAACTACACAGCACACACAGAATCACAGCCCAAGACCATGTGTGAGATTGCAGGGACACCCTTCCCAAGGTGAGACTGTGTGTGACCCAGCACAACTTGTGACAATGGCAGACAAAGGCATCACACTCACCTGACACCACCCAGGCATTTGTTCCTCCTCTATGGAGGAATTGCAAAGATTTATGTAAACTGATCAGACTGTAGGGAAGGAAGGCATGATGAATAATTGAAGTCGTCCATGGGCTTCTGGCATTCATTAAATACAGTTTAGTTACTGAACGGTATCATCAATAAAGTAATATTTTCCAATGAGTTGGGGGTAAATGGACAGATCCATCAGGTATGTTTGATTTAGTGGCTTCATATCCTTCCTCCTGGTAGCACAGGTAGTTTTTACTTTTCATACTAAGGCATTCTAATTCTCCCTTTCTTTCTCTGGCACAAAGCTTGACATTCTTGCTTTATTTAACCATCATCCCAGCCACAAGTCACTAAACAAAGATAATAACATGAAAATATTATTTCTTTGCAAATCTATTCTTGATTATTGTGCAGTTTCAGTTCTGCAGGTGTGATGTGTGGGCTTTGGAACGGGGCCAAGAAAACAAACTCAGGCTGACAAGGTCATGGCCAAGTAATTCCAAGACACTAGCTAGAGACATTGTCATTCATCTTAAGGATCCGAAGAAATGGAAGACCACCTTTCAAATGGCTCTGAGCCACTTGTTAGTTAGACTGCCATGGAAATGCTTGTTGTAGCAGCAGATGACAGAAAACTTCCAGGGCTGGCTGCAGACTCCAGACCCTGTTGGGAATTGCAGAAAGGACAGTTGGTAACAGTTGAAAGTATATAGCAAAGACAGAGCACTTGTGGGTAACCGCCTCCACCAGAGTTCTTGAAGGCTGCAGAGACAGACTTTTGCCTTTAGATGAGGATTAAATTACTCCTTTTCAGATTTTAAAAAAGCTATTTGACTCTCAGTGACTTCAAATCCTGCTCTTAAAATTGGTTAGGGTAACTTAACATCTGCCTAGTGTGTCAGAGAGACATAATAAAATGAATATATATATATATATATAGAGAGAGAGAGAGAATATATATATATATATATATATATATATATAGAGAGAGATATTCCAATGTGCCATATAATTCTGAAAATACAAACAATTAATAATTACATGCTAGTAATTCAACAACTATAGATATTGTCTAAGCAAAACCCACCCCACCCTCATTTTAAGGCTAGCACGATAAATCTAATAATTCAGTTATAGTTTGTCAGCTTCTAAAACTTTCCTAAGTTTTTCTTCTTTAGTGATTTATTCCGGATCCTGTCTCATGATTATTAATACCATTTAAATAATAAGTTCTATAGAAGACTCAATTTCTTGCATAGCTAATTTGCCCAGGGAATCACCATATGTTTTACTCTTAACATCAGCTTTCATAGGAATTGTTTCATTGTCCCAGTTCCAGCCTTCAGCGAGGGGCTCTCAACAGCAAGGAGTGCAAACCTTAAATATGTCAAAGACACAGGCAAGAGCTGTGCAGCAAATTCCACCAAGGCAGTGAGCGTCAGGCCAAGTCATCCAGGTACTGTGATCTCTGTCAGGCAGTGGTCCTGAGACGCTTGGCATCTTCAGGTGGTGGTGTATGTAGGGCTGGTGGTGTGTGTATAAATGATGGTAATGTTGAGTGAGTAATATTTTAAACCAGTCCCTGCTCACTGTGACTGAGCTATAATCCTGGTGCTAATGTAGTAGGATTTGCAGACAGACCATACTGCACTTTACATCTAATACCAGCATATTGGTAGGCACATACAGAACATGGAGACATTTTAACATCCCTGGTATGCACAAGGTTGAGAATGGCTACTACTAGGCCAATTCCAAAAATTCTTGGAGAGAGTTGACTCCAAGATCTACCTTTTACTTCTCAGCTGCTTCCTAAGGCTCATCCTCGTTCTCACAATACCCTTTGCTGAGAAGCCAGGCATGCCATCTTGGCTTTCTCAGTGATCCTTCTTCCCAGTGTCATTGGCTGGCTTCTCCATGCTCTGCATCTCTTGTGATCATGACATGGTATCTAGCATCCATTTTCTTTGTCCACTAAACTTTTGGTGATCTTGCCCGATCTCACAGCTTTGACAGAAGCTCCTGCATAATGAGCCAAGATATGAATTCTTGAACATCTGCTCCCGAGCTCCAGGATGTTGTTCAGTGAGCCTCTTCTCCACATGTGCTCTGGAAATGCCCGAGACAGCACAATGGACTGTCTCCACAGCACACAGCAAGCTCTTCCCTGCTCTGCCAGCTCCTTCTGTGCTCCTGGAACACAGGGAGACAGTGCTGTCTTCAAACCCCCTCTATAGCTCAGTAGCCACCCACTATCACCGCTGCTTCTGCCCCAATTTGGTCATCTACAGTTTAGTGCTGGATCACTGTGAGAGCTGAAATGTTGAATCAGAGAGTGTTTGCTTTCCCTGTTAATTTAATCACCTTTTCAGTTCTCATCATTTAACATTCCACATTCAGCATGGCTTTCCAGGCCCTGATGTTTTCTCTAAATGCATCCCCTTCCACATCACTCATCACTGTCTGTCTTTGATTCTGCTGCTTCAATGTAACCTCTTTTCTCATTGAGACAGCCAGTCTGATTCATACAACAGATGAGCTATCCCCTCTGCCTAACATTTCCTGGCCTGTCTCCTTTTTTCCCCTTCTCTTTCTCATTAATCAGCCAGCATTTATTAGCAAGGCTACTGCTACCTCTCTGAATATATTGTAACATAGGCATACCTGTCTTTATCCTATACATGTTACTTCCTGTGTTATTCTGCTTGTAAAACTGTCTTTCCATAGCACTTACCACCCATTGATTTAACAGACAATTTAAAGGTAAAAAGACATAGACACATGTATAAATATGCATGCATATGCAGTGCTGTACTGTTACTATTTATCCTATTATTTAATTACCTGGGTTTTTCTATCAGAACATAATCTAAGTGTATACCTAGATGGCCTTTATATATTGTTATTGATATACTGACATGAAAAAAAGGATACTAAATAAATAAATTGAGCTTTATCAAGCTTCAATTACTTCCACAGAGGATACTATTCTATTCAAAGTCATTCTCAGATGTGGCTCATATTGTAATCTGGCATTCAGGACACCAACACAGGAGGGTCACAAATTTGAAGCAAGCCTGGAGGTCTTCTGAGACTCCCAGTTAGACCCTGTCTATAAATAAATGAACAAATAAATAATTTTTTTTTCTATTTGGTTGAGACTAAGTAAGCATTCCCAACCTTTTAATATTGTAATAGATTTTAATATAGCTTCATCAATATAATTTATGTTGATCACAGTCAAGTTAAAAAGAATTCATCAAGGGCTACAGAGATGTCTCAGCAGTTAAAACTGCTTTCTGATCTTCTAAAGGACCCAAGTTCAGTCCCCAGATCCCACACCAGATGGTTTACAACCATTTGTGTGAGTCCATGCTCAAGGAGGTACAAAGCCTCTGGCCTCCAAGGATATCTGTAATCATATGCACATACCACCGTGGACACACACACACACACACACACACTGAGAAATACTAAAAATAAACGTAACAAGAGTTTTAAATTTATCTCGGTCACATGCAGACATGTACTGATCAAAACATGGTTGCAGGGTACAGACAGGGTGTGAACAATTATAAGAACACAATACCTTATGTCTTACACCTTCCAAAGTATAGCATTTTCATGCAGAGAAATACAAACTCCTTAACTTTAAATGTGGACTATATTATACTTACACAAAGTTACTTCCTTGTTTTAATGGTGAAAACTTAGGAAAGTACTGAAAACTATCAGACAATTCTCAAAGTCCAAAGATGCTAACAAACAATGACTGTTCCTCAGTATTACAATGATTAGCCAAATAAAGTGTCAACTTGCTTTTGTCAGGCAAGGTGCTGTAATTTTTCCAGATTCTGTTAAGATGAGACCAAAAGCAGCTTCCCACTCCTTTCCCTCTGTTGACAAATAACCACAGAGGAAACACTCAGAAACTGGAAGAGCTGGGAGGAAACTGATGCCTTCTTCCCCCGACATGCTGTTTCCCTTAATGGAATTCTGGTCACGTAGCCCAGAGCTCAGAGCTGCCTTGGTTTAATCAGCTTGCTGAACATTAGAGTCTGGAATAGCCATGTCGATGGAGGCTACACATACATAATTTATTTCCTCTAAATTAGGTCTTGGTTTGTTTCTTTCTTTTCATGTTACTTTGAAAGCTGCCTCAGTGGGAATACAGCCCTGTAACAGGTTTAGGTGGGTGTGTATCTCTGTTCATGCTTGAAGAATTCCAGCATACACCTCCAATATGGAAGGTAGGTCCTAGGTAGCTGACACAGCATGGCACTGGTGTTTAAAGCAGGACCTTCCTCCTCTTCTAGTTTGAAAGAATAGTCTGGGTACAAGAACGGTCTGTCCTCCCTGGCAGAAATGAACAGACATGGCAGCAGTCCTAACCACACGTGTGACAGGGGAGTAAGGTCTGCTGCATTCAGTCCTGCAGGAGAGGTCTCACTCATATACAAACACACAAACATGCACTGCTGTGCAGCACAGCAGCTTGCACATGACAAGCAAAGCACACACAAATATGGAAAGCTCTAGAGATTCTGGGCACATTCAGTTCAGCTGAGTGCTTTTAGGAACACTGTGAAAAGATGCAATTGATATTTTTCTGCTTTCTGTCTGTATCTGAAGAATGTCATCATAAAGTTGAGAATTGGATGAATCCATCAGGCAAAGCTGACACATTGAGTTTCTCCTGACATGCATTGTTTCACCATCAGTAATCCTACAGTCTGACCCTGAGAAGAACAGGGATCTCTTAACTCAATCACCTAGTGAGTAGCTGAGAGAAGATGAATTTATCTGAATTTTTACCTATGACTTTCAGTATGGCTGAAAAATTAAAGTAACAGCTTAATAAAATCTGTTTCTTCAAGAGTCTTTTAAGAATTCCTTTGTTGCGGCAGGGTTAGCCACATAAACTATTACATCCACCAGGAAGACTGGTCTTGCAGTATCCTTGATCATCCCTGATATGAGTAAAGGGGGAGGGGCACTTTGTTTTCTAAGGCAATGATTATATTTACAGCCCAGCATCATCAAAAGGCAATTCCCTGCTTATTTGGGATTCGAAGGCTGACCAGACCTCCCTTGTGGCTCATTCAGGATTCATTCGGGCCTTTGTGCTTTCTGCCTGCTCTGTGCTCTCATGAATCCTTAATTCCATCTGAACTCAGCGGTGCCAGAGTCACTTTCCATCAGCTCGCTTGCTCAGCTGACATGTGCCAGCCTCATCTGTGCTAAGCACTGTGCCCCTGCTCCGAGACTAAGCAGGTGTTGGGTCACTGCCACAAAGACAAAGAAGGTCAGGCTCGTGGTGCTCATGGTTTGCCTTGAAGAAAAGATGGCTGCTTCATCCCTTCTGACTTGTGTAGGTGCAGATGAAATTTTCTGGGGCTCACCTACATGACCCCAGGTCTTGTTGATTTAGTTTCATGGATTCATCAGTAGTGATTATGCAATAAATTATAACACTGTGGCATGCTTACCCTTTATCTGTGCAGCAAAAGTGGTACAGTACAGTGAGGAGGGGACAGACAGCTGTGCAGTGAAGCTGTTACCATGGTTCTTTTCCAGGTGATACTGCAAGCATGCTAGAGCACCGATTTAAGTCCAATACAAGGTGATATCTTAGTCTATGTCATCTGCAGCTAAGGTAGCCATGTGAACTTAAGGGTCATAAACGAGGTGAGTATTAGATTGAGTTAAAATGCAAATCAGGGCCACAAAATAAGTACTCAACTAAAGGCTGCAACTAAGCCAGAAGATCAAGTGCAAAGTACAGTCAGATTTTTTTTTGGAGCAGGGTGCAGAAAAGCTGAATGTAAGACTGACACCCAAATGAGGATGCTGAATGGTGACTTAAAAATATTCATTTCCCTCAGAGGCATATGTATGGCTCAGCTTAGCTACAGCAATGGGAGCTCAACAATCTGAAAAGCCATGTAGATGCTATTGACCTATAAACCTGAGTTTCCCAGGACCATTTCAGTAGCTGAAGCTAAAGGTAAATCAGATGTGATACTGTTCATCATTTGCAAATAGAGATGAAATACAAAATTAAAAACCTCTGACACTTATAGGACACCTGGGAGCTCATGGAGTCCGTGCAGCATGAGGGCAGTAACAATGGCTAGCAGTTATTGAAAACTCCATGGACTAGGGAGAGCTCCAGAGAAAGCAGAAGCTGAAACAGTAACACTTACAGCCTCCCATGCAGTGAGGAGTTCTATCTGACACCTATGGCTTGTGCCTTGTCAGCTGCACAGACTGTTATTGGAGACACAGACAAAGGTAGGGAATCATCAGTGTAGAGATCATCTGGAGACAGGAAGCTGTGTTCCATGGCCTTCTCAGTATACCAAGATGGAATATTGAGGGGCTTCAGTGCAAGGTACATGTTGTGTCTTCAATTACAGATGAGCAGTGGGTCATAGTGAGCTGTTTATCTATGAGCCAGAAGGACATAAGACTCATGGATTCTTGGGCAACTTACTCTCTTCAGAGTATGGCAGATTCCTCTAGAACAAAATGTTAGATCCTGGGGAAACAGGTCTCAGAATGTTCTACCAGTGAACAGAAAATGAAAAGTAAAAGCATCTAAGCAAGTTTTTTTTTGAGAAGAAAATTTATAGGACCTTTGCCACATGTGAAGTATTTAAATGGAAGAACAAGAGTAGCCTTTGTTCCACATGATTTCATGTGTGCAGTTGGAGACCACAGAAACCAGACTGGTGTTTAATTATTTTCTAAACTCTAAAGCTAACAAAAATGAGACATGAACCTTTTGTTTGTGAGATCTTGAGAACTGGCTGTGTTCATATAGTTTTATCATCTTATGCTGAGAGAATCAACTTGCATATTTCCAGGCTCCTAAAATTCATCTGAACTCATAATGACAGACACTGGAGTAGCGGGTGTGTTAGTCACTTTTCCTCCACAAGAAAAAAAAGACTGAACAAAGAGTGTGGGTTTATTTCATTACATGGCTTCTGAGGTTTCAGCCTATTGCTTGGTGAAAGCATTATGTGAGGTCTGAGGTAACAGTGAATGCTGGGAATAAGAGTGTGTGGTGAAGGGAAGATGTTCACATCAAGGTGGCCAGGAAGCAGTCAGTATAGACAGCAAGACAACACTGAGAGGTTTCCTCCTCCTCCCTAGGCCCCAGTGTATGATACAGGCCCATTCACACTCCAGGGTGGGTGTGGAGTTCTTTGCACACAGCATTCATATCACATGGAGAATCCTTAGGCACTCAGGAACATGCTTTGCTAACCTGACATCTTTCAACCCATTCAACCTGACTATCAGGATTAATTATCACAGATCTCAGTCATGGGTATCAGGTATTTCTAATTTGTTTGGAGGCAGGGTTTCATGAAACTGTTCTTGTTCTCCTAAACCTCCTACCTCTACCTGACAGATGTTGGTGTTACAAGTGAGTGCTGCTACACCCAGCCTAATCTCTATTTTAAATCATGAGTAGAAGGCCTTGGTTCATGTGAGAAATATTAATATGGTCATGTAGTCTCCACTCAGTTCCCTATCATGGCCATGTTGATCTAGATACATCCAGGCATCCTCATTTTCAGGTAGACTGTACCACTAACCTTAAGGTTTGATTGCAGCTATCTCCCCTTTCCAATTACTTTGCTCATACAGTTACTAGGCATCCGCTGCATGCCAGGAGCTATGCTTGACTCTGGAGACACAGGGAACAAAGGAAACACTCTTGCAGCATGAAGTCATTAATACATTTCATGAGTGAATCTGTCTATGTAAGCAATGGTCAGGGTGTTTCTATCTTTGGGTTTCATATAGAATCTAGAACAACGCTATGCAGAAACAGGTGCTCAATAGTTCTCATTTCTTTGAGTTTTGGTACCAGGGACTGAATCCAAGACCTTAAGCTTGCTAAGTGTGGCTCTTCTCCTGAGCTACCTCATCATACTTCAAAAGCACATTTCAAAGAAGCATTTAAAGCAAGGTCTGACTTAGAGATAAAACTACAAATTACATTTTTCTTCCATAAACCATACAATCTCAGTGGCTTTTATGCGAATTTGGGTTATTTATTTATTTATTTGATCTAGTCTCATGAGAGTTTTTAAAGTTGATGGATTTCTTGCTGCATTGATAGAAATAAGTTCTACAAGAAGTGATAGATGCTTCTCATGTCTTAGGGGTATCAGTCTCGTGAGAGTAGAGAAAACTCAAAGATGCCAAAGCCAAGCATGTTAAGAGGGCTTAACACACTATGGTGTAGGACAACAGTCAGAAAACCTGATGGACAGAAGACACAACTAAATAATTCTGCTCATGTGGACCACACAGTTTATCCAAGCTATGCCCTTTGCCATTATAGCATGCATGCCTGTGAAAATTATGTAAATAGTAGAATTTTCTGTATGTAGGCCACTATATTGACTAGACTTTCTATCGCTGTGACAAAATACCCAAAGGAACAACTGGAATGGGGAAGGGTTGATTTGGGGCTAATAGTTTCTGAAACTTCAATCTACATGTCAGAGAAGGTATGGCAGGGCAGAATAATTCCCCTGCAGAGAGGAGATGGTACCTATGACTGCACATCACCTTCCCCAAACCTTAAGAGACCTAATTTCTTCAGCAAGGATCCACTTTTCAAGACTTCCACAACCTCCCAAATAGCACCTCCTGCTGAATATTAACCTTGTACGGGACCCTGCATCTTCAGACCCAACCCCTAACAACTGTCATAAGATTAGGGCCTCTGTATCTTCAGACCCAACCCCTAACAATTGTCCTAAGAGTAGTAGAAAGAAATGTATTGTTTGGCTTAGAGTAGACAGAAGCACACCATGTCTATTTTCAAGTATTTGAATCACATCCATGATGAACAGGAATGTGAACTATATTGTATGACCAGGGGATTTATAAGCAATAAGTGAGATTTTATGTCAGTACACTTTGCCAAGTAAAACAATATCTTACTAATAGAAGTTCCAGAGTGGCCATAAATTTAAGGAGCTTGCTGTCACTGAACATACCAGAAAAGTGTCAGATGCCCACTTCTTTGAATGTTCTAGGATATCCTTATCCTATATTCTTTGAATGTCCTTTCAAATATAGATTTCATGGTAAACAGAATTTTGTACACAGGGTACAACATAAATTTAGGCTAAGAGGCACAAGCCCAACAATTTCACACATGAAATTTTCTCTCTGGAAAGTCAATTACTGGCTAGAAAGCAAATTTTGCTAAATATCAGGTATGCCTATTATACTAATAAGAGAGGCAAAAAGCCAACAGTTAATAATTGGTTAGATATCAATACAATATCCAGAAATATACAGATTTACAGAATTTCAGGTTATATCTAGGAAGTGAACTGTAATTTGAAGAAAAAAAACCAAATATATGTCTCCTAATGCACAATTAAAAAAAGAAAAAGGCTGACTCCATTCTCTTAGAATTCAATGTATTTACATTTTTTAGTTTTCTTTTTATGTTATCTTACTATGTTTTGTTACTAAGTTGTAAATAATAAAAACAACAGCTCTCCCAGCTGGATGTGTAGATGCATAAAATTAATGATACTGATTTATTGAGAGCCTACTGCTCCAATACAAATGAGAAGCAGGCAGTGTCTGAAGGATGAACATGACAGGAAGCTAAATGGTTTAAAATTTGTGGCTGTTTTTAACAGGGTACCCATGTGTGCCAAACAGGCAGAGCCTCAGCCATGCTCAGATTGGTTTCCACCTCCCAGAGGAGGGTCGGGAGGGGTGACCAACTCCAATCAATATCCAGTTGTTAAAGTAACAACCGTATCGGTTCTGGATGGCCGACTGGGCGAAAACATGTTTGTTCTACTTAATGTGACAGTGTCCTGTCAAATTAACAGCCACGGTGGCAGGAGCAAGCCTGCTTTAATGGATCTGAGGCAGTTCCACTGAGAATTTATCAACACGCAACCGAGAAGAACCCTAAACCTCATTACTGTGGTTTATTTGCAGATGATAACTGAACCTATGCCTTGTACAGCAGAATTTGTTTGCTTTCACAGCAATGGCAGCATGGTGCTCTTTATCAAAAGCTGCCCTTGCAACTCTGATACATGGTAGGGTTTGGTATAGGTTCCTAGACACCCAACAGCTCTCAAGAAATGATGCTCAGGAAGATGGGCATGCACTGGAATGAACCAATTACCAGATACAGAAGGTGATGCTGGGCAGGCACCATACAAATGTTTACGTTTTTCTTTCTCTTGCTTTGCATTTTTAAAAGCACCATTTCTCCTCAGGTGAGATGTTTCCAAGATAGATTACAGGCTTTTCAGATTAGCTATATAATAGGTTGTATCTGGCTCACACAAAAGGTTTTTTTTAAAAAAAAAAAAAAGAAAAACAAAAAAAATGCATTCTCATTTGAAAATGACACAATTTAACAGCTGAGGTGTATGCTCATTTTTCTCCTTTTCTTCCTTCCTTCCTCACCCCTCCCCTTCTCTCTCCCTCCTCTCCTTCCTCCTTTCTTTCTCCCTTTCCATGACCACTCCTTTCTTTCTGGATTCAAAGTTTCACCACTTAGAATTCACTCTGCAGTCTTGTGATCCTTCTGGCTTTGTGTCCTGAGCATTGGGATTACAGGAAGGCTCCCATCTTGTCTAGCTTTGGATATTTGTTGTCAGAAGAACATGGTAGTGGCCCATGAAAGGAAAGCAAAGAATGACGGGAAAAGTATTTGAGGAAGAACACTTAGAAGCCACTGTCTGACAACCAGAAAACATGGTTACAAACCAACTCTATGTTCTGGAAAGGTCTTCACAGAACCTAGTCCTCGGAATTTTCCATTTGAGAAATGAAAAACTGTTTGAGATGATTCTTGAAACATCTTAAATCCTATGTGCCTTAGTTAGGGTTTCTATTGCTGTGAAGAGACACCTTGACCACAGCAAATGCTTAACTGTGGTGGCTTGCTAACAGTTTCAGAGGTTCCATCCATTATCATCATAATGGGAATATGGTGGAGTGCAGGCAGACTTGGTGTCATTGTCTTTCAAACCACCACATTCCACTACCTGGCCCCCAAGGGCTTTTAGCCATATCATAATGTAAAATGCTTTTAGTCCAATTTCAAAAGTCTCCATAATATATCATAGTCTCAAAAATGTTTAAAAGTACAAAGTTCAAAGTCTCTTCGGAGACTCATAGAATCTCTTAACTGTAATCCTCTATAAGGTCAAAATTAAAAAACAGATCATCTACTTCCAACATCTAATGGCACATAATATACACTACCATTCCAGAACATAGGGAAGGAAGCATAGTGAGGAAATATGGACCAAAGCAAGACCAAAAATCAGTTGGGCAACCTCCAAACTTTGCATCTCCATGTCTGATGCCAAAATGTTCTTCAGATCTTCCTCTCCATTCAGGTTTGACTGCAATATATTTTTTTCTCTTGGGCTGGTTCCACATGATGTTTCTATGATGGAGGGTTGACATTAGCCTTGATTCCATCACTTTATCCCATGCTGGGAGTTTTTGCAACATGTGACCTCATAATCTCATATCTCATATATCTTATATAGAAAAGATATATGTGGATATTTGTTAGATATTTAATAAATCCTGAAATATCAGAGGCAGCACATAGTCAAATCCTAGGCAGACAGCTCAGGAAATTCTTGATCCTTGAGTAAAAGGATAAACAGCTGAGAGTCAACCACACGCACATTTAATCCCAGCACAGGCAAAGCCTGGGAGTGGGACCAACAGCCTTAATCCCATAACTTCAGAGACAGAACTTCTTCTGTTTCTGTGAGTTCAAGGCTACACACCTTTAATCCTAACCTGGATGGGATAGGGTATATAAGGGCTCCTGTAGACAGAAACAGAAGCGACTGATAGAAGTGACTGGCAGAAGCAACGGGCAGAAGAGACCAGGAATGAGGCTGAGGAAGCTGCAAGACAGTTTGGTGAGAATTGACTGTGGTGCTTTCTCTCTTCGATATTTCAGCCTTCCCCCATATTTGGCTCTGAATCTCATTAAATATAAACCAAATTCATATATATATACATATATATATATACACATATATATATATATATATCTCATAGAACTGAAACATTTTGTGAGAAACATGGTATTTGTGTGATGTGAATCCTGACAGCAATCATAATACTATTATGTGACTCAGTTTTGGAGGTAACACTAATGTTCACATCCACACCAGTGTACAAGAACTCTCTCACATTCCGTCCATGTCTTTGGAGTGACTTTACAGATTTCAGACCTCAACCCAGAACCTCAGAAAGCCAGGAATTTCTTTCAAATAAAAAAAGCAGTATTTCATCAAGGTCAGAAATACTATTCACAAAATTTTTATAAGTTTTCAGAAAGAAATTCAGAAACAGATCTGATTCCCTCTAAACTTTCCATTGATTCCTGAGTGGAGATGCCTGATGGAGGAGCTGCTCCTTTGCAGTAGGAACTGTGGCATGTCAGGCAATGGCAGAAGCTTGGGCAAGTTCATTTCTTAAAGCAGATACAATTCTTTTCATTCTGATTCATTAAATATCAAATATCCCGATAGACAGAAAACCAAACCTGCATTTCCCAAGTGCTGTTAAAGGTATATTAAATTTTCTGGAATGAAGCAGTACTTTAAAAGCAAACACAGTTTGAAATTTACCCATTATTCAGCCACCTGAGACCTTAATAATTTTGTAATTTTTTTCCCTCTGAAAGTGGAAATATTCAAAAGCAAACATAGAATCATTCATTTTACTCTAATTTGGTACCGAGGCAACGACACAAAATTGCTTCCTGGTAGATACTGACAGGAAAGGACAGTGGCATTTTTTACAGACACTAAGCTGCTGTCACACTCTGGCTGACAGGCCTCATTCCAGCTCACCCAGCTCATGGACTCACTCAGTCAAAAGCTTGAAGATGGGGGTGAAGACTGCTACAGAGTAAAAAGGGCCTTTGTGCAGATCTGAGGACCCAAGACTACCCTACTCTCTAAGTCCAGCCTGGAGAAGGAGAACTACCTCCTGAAGATTGTCTTCCGACCTCTACACACCTGCAATGGCACACAATTGGCCATACACACACACACACACACACACACACACACTCAAATGCACACTAAATAAAACCTTGAAGATGAATCTAGTTTTTGAAGAACTTAGAAAAGCACCTCGATTTTTTGAGCAAAAGTTCTCAGCTTCTAGACAAGCCTGAAGTCTGCATAGGAACAAAGTTCAGACAGGAAAGATAGTTTAGGGGCTCATAACAGTTAATTATCCATGGGATGTCTCAGGCCCAGAGATGTCTGGAAAGACCCCACCCAGGAGGTAGCCAAAGAAAGCAAAGAAAGGGCTTGGCAAAGAGCCGGCTAAGATAGCAGAGGAAGTCTAAAAATCACCCCCAAGGACTGCCAATCACAACTGTATCTGTACTAAAAGACTCCAATTGATGAATAACCTTGTGGGTTTTGCCCTTAAAGCCCAGCTCCCAAAGAGGTGCCACCTCCTCTAACTCCTCTAACTTCTCAATAAACCTTGCTTATTGTGAAAGGTTCTGGCCTGGAGTTCTGGGCCTGGACCAAAGGTTTGGGCCCACAGTCCCACAGAAACACACAAGTGATTGTATTATTTTTACACTGATTGATTGACCTAGGGCCCAGGCATATAACTTGCTAGCACTTGCTCTCAATCTAACTCATCTTGTTCAGCTGTGCGGCTCAGTACCTTTTCTCAGAGCAGCATTTCAGCTTCTTTCCTCTGCATCTGCTGCCTCTCCTCATTGTGTCTGTGGCGGCTCTCTCTGGCTGCTCTCTGGCATCTGTCTGGTGGCTGTGCCTGCTCTGAGATATCCCCAAGTTTTCTTAGCCTACTAGACCCTCCCACACTTCCTGTTTGCCTTTAGCCAGTCAGCTTTTATTAAACCCATAGGTGGGACAAATATTTACAAAATTACCAGCATACTCCCACTACACTTGCTTTTGCATTTCGGAGAGTTCATGTCTCTGGTGATCTTTTGGGGGCCTTGTGACGGAACCATGACAGTTTTCATGACACAATGCCTAGCAGATAACAAGGTAATTACAGGGTTATATTGCATTTCAATTTAAAAGATAAAGAGACTAAAACTATTAGGAACAAAAGTAAGCTGAAAGTACAAAGGAGTCTTCAAATAAATCTTATTTTTACTCCCCACCCCCTCAGTGTTGAGTTCAAATTTGAGTAAGTGAAACAAACTTTCTACTGTGGAGCTAAACCCTTAGACTGAGGAGAGGATCTTTTCCCTAATAAGAACTTGAGGGGTTGGAGAGATGGCTCAGTGGTTAAGTGCACTGACTGCTCTTTCAGAGGACCTGAGTTTAATTCCCAGCACCCACATGGCAGCTCACAACTTTCTGTAGTTCCAGTTCTCAGTTCCAGGCAAACACCAAAGCAAATAAACAAATAAAAAAGTTTTTTTTTTTTTTTGTTTTTTGGTTTTTTTTTGTTTTTTTTTTTTTTTTTTTTTAAAGAACTTGATAGACTTTAAGACTGACCAACCAAAATTCCAACTTAGCTGAGTTTTCTTCTTATATTGGTAGCCTTGCTGTTGAAGACTGCAAGAACCTGTCCACTCTCACTCCAGACGGCCTTTTACTCAATGCAATGCTAGAAGGCAGAAGAAATTCCCCAAGTCAGCAATCCCAATCTACCTCTTTAGAATTCTTAGATTCCCTGAAGAGAGTGTAGATTGAGAAATAATCAGAGACATCAGAAGGGGTCTCAATGAATACTGTAGCAGCCCTTAGTTTATTTCTCCTGGGCTTTTTATACAGCAGAGAGTAAAGGATAGAAAGACAAAACCCTCCCCTTCCCAAGTACACCATTGCTACAAAGTACAGACAAGACAAGTGTAAGCAGTTCCTCAATAATCAAAACATCCAACATTAGGCTTTAAAGAACGGACACTTGGTGACCATACCTTTGGGACTTTGGTCAAAACAACTTGTTTTGCAGCCTCTTTAAGGATCAATTCTTGATACCCAAAACTTGGAATCAATATCCTTTCTAAGTGTTCCCAGAACAAGGCAACCTGAAAGTGTAAGGACCTGGATTCATTCTCACAATGCTACCTGGGGGCAGGGCCCAGGTCTGCGTGAGAACTCTGCAGCAGCCAATGGATTCAAAGGTAGGATTCACGTCAGAAAACTCCAATGGCTGCAGCACCTTA
The DNA here is from genome assembly GCA_004025045.1 of Sigmodon hispidus. NCBI lineage: Eukaryota > Metazoa > Chordata > Mammalia > Rodentia > Cricetidae > Sigmodon > Sigmodon hispidus. The sequence continues at coordinate 206 of PVIH01016130.1, read as the reverse complement.
TTCATTTGCCTAATCCTGGAACGTCAAGGTGTGGTGTCACGTGCCACCTCGCCAGCAAGGAACACGCAACACCGGATCCTTTTCTTTGCAGTTTATTCTGGCCTTTAATTATCTTCTTATCTCTCACTCACTCACTTACACTCACTCTCAGACATATGATGAACGACCTACTCACTCACTCTTAGACAAACGACGAACGACCCGGG